>JACXGM010006581.1:0-32462 GCA_016801145.1 Umbra pygmaea | reverse complement strand
GTCAATGCAGCTAGCTATCAGGAGATTTTGGAGCATTTCATGCTTCCATCTGCTGAAAAGCTTCATGGAGATGAAGATTTCATTTTTCAGCACGACCTGGCACCTGCTCACTGTGCCAAAACCACTGGTAAATGGTTTACTGACCATGGTATTACTGTGCTCAATTGGCCTGCCAACTCTCCTGACCTGAACCCCATAGGGAATCTGTGGGATATTGTGAAGAGAAAGTTGAGAGACGCAAGACCCAACACTCTGGATGAGCCGCTATCGAAGCATTCTGGGCCTCCATCACACCTCAGCAGTGCCACAGGCTGATTGCCTCCATGCCACGCCGCATTGAAGCAGTCATTTCTGCAAAAGGATTCCCGACCAAGTATTGAGTGCATAACTGAACATAATTATTTGAAGGTTGACTTTTTTAGAATTACAAAAACGTCTTTTATTGGTCAGATGAAATATGCTAATTCTTTGAGATAGGAATTTTGGGTTGTATAATTTTGGGTTGCTAATTCATGACCTGTATGCCAAAATCATCAGTATAAAACAATAAATGACCTGAAATATTTCAGTTGGTGTGCAATTAATCTAAAATATATGAAAGTTTAATTTTTATCATTACATTATGGAAAATAATGAACTTTATCACTATATGCAATTTTTTTTAGAAGGACCTGTATATGTGTGTGTGTGTGTGTGTGTGTGTGTGTGTGTGTGTGTGTGTGTGTGTGTGTGTGTGTGTGTGTGTGTGTGTGTGTGTATATATATATGTATATGTGTGTGTGTGTATATATGTATATGTGTGCAGGGCTCGACATTAAGGCTTGTCCGCTTGTCCGGGACAAGTAAAAAAAGTGGTCGGACAAGGAGCTCGTAGAATCACTTGTCCGAATGGACAAGTAAAATTAATTGTAATTTAACAAGTACATTGATTGATCTAAACAAATTAATCGAATATTGGTGACTTGTCCTTTTTTGGCAAAAAAATGAGTGTGTAGGCTATGATTCCGGTAGAATATGAACGCGATTTTATCTTATGTTCTCAAACGGGTTTTGCTGGCTGCACGGTGGTCACGTGACACACAGCTCTGTTACACTGCAAGTGCTCATTCGCTGTTAATACTTCATCGACAAAAGTAGTCTAAAGCTATGCACATATAAAGGTTGTGATGTATTGCATATACATAATATACCATAGTGATACTCATAGTGTTACTGATATGTAATCGTTGGACAAAACAATCACCTCTTTTATTCAACTGAGCGACAACAATTGCCGAAATAGAATGAGCGCGTGTCAGAAAGATAATTCAGAAGCATTGCGCAAGATAATATTTCTTTAAAGCAATACTTTTAATACCATGTTCCAAAAGTTAATTTACATGCATGAATGTTGTTACGAGTCAGGGTTGGAAATTAGCACACGCGAAAAAAACGAGTTATTTTCCCAGTATTATAAAAAAAAGTAGCTATAAGTCAATGTAGAAAATATAAAGGGCAAATCATGTATTTCAGATGTGAGGGATTTAATGTGAATATGATACGATTAGGCTATATAATGTTATTTTTCGTGATCAAAAAAAGTAAAACCATTTCACGCGCAGAATGTTAAGAGTTCGTTGGTAAAAACACGAGTGGGAGTTTTCGTTGAGTCTGACTTCACGATTGGATGCTGATAGGCAGCTTTCTCGTTTGACCAGAGAAAAACACGCACGCACACACAAATGTAACGATAGGATGTCGAAGATCTCAATTGCAAACTTAATTGATTAACAACTGATTCTAACTCAGGTAGCCTATCTTACTTCGCCATAATATGTTTTCTTATTATATATCATGTTGGTATCATGTTTGGTTTCATTGCTGAAGAAGAATCTGCTTGGAATTTTGACGAGAGCTAATTAAAACAGTGTTTGGATATATTCCCTGATGTTTTACAAACAGATAATTATAAAACGAGTTTACAAATGTAAAAATAACTGCTAATTAAAGAAATATTGCGGAATAGGTTACAACAGTAAAGTTTTAGGCTACACCTCTCAAGTGTGAAATTACCTACTATTAGACATCTGAAAGTAGCCAGATAAAAATAGTAGTAGGACATCCAATACACTGATTAGCAAAATTTGTCAATCATCTGAAAATCATTTGTCCCACAGACTTGTCTTCACAACATTTCTCTTTTGTAATTTTCCTAATAAGACTTATTAATGATGAATTTGATGTATTGAAGCAATATAGAAGAGGCAATTGCGTTTTCTTTTTTGAATTGTTAGAATTGGCTGGTAATGTTAGGGCATCCATAGATATCCATTATAAAGGCTAGATGTCTCGTCAGCGCTGCTGGCCAATGGAGGTCGACGTCTGCACCTGGCGGCCATCTTGCCACAGACAGCTCGCGTACTCATAACATTGTGTGTTAATGGTGCATGTACTTTGAAATAACCATAACATGCTCAATTTTCTACCGATTTTCAAACGGTTTGGTTTGTTAAAAATGTCAGATGTAGTTATGACACTGCATACTTTTTGAAAAAAATGCATATTATATATAAAGCATCCAGAATAATAGCTACATTAATAACATTTGTAAGAAACTAAACCGTTTGTAAATCCGTCAAGATTTCAGCGAGATAAGAGTATTTGCGATGACTCACCTTACATTAGGTACCACAGAGCCCACCAAGCTTGCCTGTGACAAGATGGCCGCCGGTGATGACGTTAGAGACTCAGCCATAAGTCATCTAGCCTTTATAATGGATATCTATGAGGGCATCCACCAGCCACAGTGGCTAAGTAAATTTCCCAGCCTGGTTACGATTTGAACTGCAACTGCTTGATATGGCAACCTTAAAGCGGTAGCTAAAACTTTTATTTCACATCTTGTGTCTCGGTCACAGAAGTAAAAACAGGTGTAGCAGTAAACCATGATATTTCTAACTGGGAATACATCAATTATATGAGAGAATGTTGTCAAACATGTTGCCTAAATAATTTGAGTGACTGTAGTAGTACTTGTTGCCAGTGACCAAAATATTTGTTTGAGGCCCTGTTGTAAATGTGATGGCACTTCACATTGAATTGAATAGCTGCTTTTAAGAGCAAATGAGTTCGGTATTTTTCTAGATGGCACTTGGCAAATGACCTTGGTGCCATTGCAAAAATCCCTCCCTGAAAGGGAAAAGTTCAAATATACTTTTTTAGCTTACATTCCCTGCTTTCAAAATGACACTGGTGAAAAAATGTATAGGCCCATTGCTTGTTTCCCAGAAATACAGACATTTATGTTAAAAAAAATATGTCAGCTTCGGACAAGTAGTTTTTGCTATTGGACAAGTAAAAAATGGATTTACTTGTCCAAAGGACAAGTGGCCAATAAAGTTAATGTCAAGCCCTGGTGTGTGTGTGTGTGTGTGTGTGTATATATGTATATGTGTGTGTGTGTATATATGTATATGTGTGTGTGTGTGTGTGTATATATGTATATGTGTGTGTGTGTATATATGTATATGTGTGTGTGTATATATGTATATGTGTGTGTGTATGTATGTGTGTGTGTATATATATATGTATATGTGTGTGTATATATATGTGTGTGTATATATATGTATGTATGTGTGTGTGTGTGTATGTGTATGTGTGGGTGTATGTATATATGTATATGTGTGTGTATGTATGTATGTATATGTGTGTGTATATATATGTATGTGTATATATATGTATATGTGTGTGTGTGTGTATGTGTATGTGTGGGTGTATGTATGTGTGTATATGTGTGTATATATGTGTGTATGTATGTGTGTATATATGTGTGTGTGTGTGTATATATGTGTGTGTGTGTGTATATATGTGTGTGTGTGTGTGTGTGTATATATGTATATGTGTGTGTGTGTATATATGTATATGTGTGTGTGTGTATATATGTATTTGTGTGTGTGTATATATATATGTATATGTGTGTGTATATATATATGTATATGTGTGTGTATGTATATGTGTGTGTGTGTGTGTATGTGTATGTGTGGGTGTATGTATATATGTATATGTGTGTATATATGTGTGTATGTATGTATGTATGTATATATGTATGTGTGTGTGTATATGTGTGTGTTTGACCAGGGTAGGGCCTCAGTATAGTGCATTTTAGGGAATATTGTGCTGTTTGGGAGGATAGTGAATGACTTAAAAATAGTTTGTCCTGAAATTCAGCACTGCTTTCTGTTGGTTGTGTTGTCAGGTGGAGGAGATCAGGGAGATGGTGGACAATGACCTGGGCTTCCAGCAGGTGGAGACCAAGTGTCCCTCCCAGACAAAAACCTTTTTGTTCATCTCCAATGACAAGAAGGTGGCTGGGTGCCTCATTGCCGAGCACATCCAGGAGGTGAGACAGGCACATCTGTGGGGTTGGGGCTGTTTGTGCGTGGGTGCTGGAGGACTGGTGGGGTTAAACATAAGGTCAGGGGCTAGTGTAATTATGTATTTTCTCTTGTTGCACCTACAGTACATGTATTTGTGCATATTGTGATTTTATTTGCCTGTGCTGTGACTGTGTACGAATGTGTGTTATTACTGTACTTGTGAGTACAGGGATTGTGTTTGTGTGTGCTGCAATTTGCACGGTTCATGATTGATTTTACACAGTATATGATTATATTTGCGAAGTGTGTGATTGTATTTGCCCTGGTTGTGATTGTATTGTGTGCGCACAGGGCTACAGGGTGATCGAGGAAGCACTGCCCGAGGGCTCGGAAGGGGAGAAGGTGATGTTCGAGCGCCAAAGAGCCTGGTGCTGCTCCACCGCCCCAGAGCCGGCGCTCTGCGGTATCAGCCGCATCTGGGTGTTCAGCATGATGAGACGGCGGGGCATCGCCTCGAGAATGATCGAGTGTCTCAGGTCAGTGTTTCAAAACAAACAGCAAGGAAAGACAGAGGAGAGTGTTTGCTGACAAAGTAGTGGGCTGGACTCTTATTCATGCTCCGTCAGTACATGTGCAGCGGTTTGGAACACCAGCCCTGGATGTCATTTTGTATCTGACAAATCATAGTCCTGAGACCTATTGTTTTGGGGGGAATACATAACCCAAAAGCGCACTCCCCACATTTCTCAACTGACACAACTCCGGTACTCATCCTCTGGTCTGAATGTGTTTCAAGAGTATTTGAAAAACTATGAATGACAAGTTCAGTTTTGTGGAACAAGTTTTGCGTATGGATGTGTGTTTAGACTTGTAAAATCATTAGGGATATCGCTCTCTGCTTGAATCTGATGTATAGTGCTTCACCTGTGGACAGGGGTTTAATCCCAATGGACAACCGTTCTACCTGTCTTTTTTTTTTCATTGGATAGATTGACTTAAGTTTCTTTTTTATTGCCCCTCCCACAGGAACAATTTCATCTATGGCTCCTACTTAAGCAAGGAGGAGATTGCTTTCTCGGACCCCACACCTGACGGGAAACTATTTGCAACACATTACTGTGGCACCTCGCAGTTCCTGGTTTATAACTTTGTCAGTGGAAAACGTTCAGACAAGCCTAGCCCTAATGCGGTGTGACCACAGTGGATTTTTGCTGAGGCACACCAAGACTCTCCCTCACCAACCAACCACCCAACCCATTTCTGGATCTGCTCGTGGATGTCCCGTCACAGGCTTTGTGGCTATTTTTTCTTTAGAAGGAATGGTTAAAATTGTTAACTACTGTCCTGACTGACTCTTCTGGGAGGAAATCTTGGTTTTTAATCTCAGGTTGAAAACAACAAAAACAACAACAACAACAATGTTGTTTGAAAGAACATTTCAACTCTCCCTTTAATCCCTGCATAGTATTTTGAGACAAAGAATATTTTTCTTTATGCATTTTTTTTATGTAAGAAACAAGCTTTTACTGGAAGTATGGAAGAGTTTACATGCATGAAACTTGACAGCAATAGAATACAGAGTATTTCACAGTTACAGAGAGAAATTCATGGTTTTGATCCCCCGAGGTGCACTAAATTTTACTCAAAATGTTTTTAAAAAGTTGTAAAAATGCATTTAATTAATTTCAATCTGTAAGCGGTTGCTATAGAAGGTTAAAGTGGCTATCAGCAGTTATAAACAAAGTTGACTACACGCTCACTACACACACAAAAAAAGTGCACTACACGCTCACTACACACACAAACAAAATGCACTACACGCTCCCTACACACACAAACAAAGTGCACTACACGCTCACTACACATAAACAAAGTGCACTACACGCTCACTACACATAAACAAAGTGCACTACACGCTCACTACACACATAAACGAAGTGCACTACACACATAAACGAAGTGCACTACACACTCTTGTTTTGGTAAGAAGCTGAGGCATAATATCACCATTCGCTCATTTATAGACAGCTATGGGTGCAAGGACCGACCATCGTTATCCTTATTATAGCTGGAACTATAAGTTGAGTCTGTGGTGTTTGTTGACATTTACTCTGTTTATTAACATATATTGAGATCTGATGATGTAGAACGAAGCTAATGAGCCTTTCATGGATGACTGGGTACATTTAATTCACAAGTCCAACAACTGAGGATGCAACTGCTGATTGCCTTTCTAAGTTGACACACGTCAGTGTTTGTTATCACTTTTTTAACGCAGTGACGCTGTAAGCACCTCAGTTCTGTTATGTAATAGGAATTACAATATTGTTAGGTGATTTTCGCACAACTTAATGTTATTTAATCTGATTAAATTCTTCAGATTACATTTTTTCACATCCTCGTCTGTCTAGTCTGGCTACAGTCTTTGATCTTGTCCAGTATTAGAATGGCCAGTGTTAGCAGAAAAGGGAACAGGGATGAGATAATGTTGGTTGGAATTCCAGAAGGGCATTTTGCTGTAAGGATCTTCCTAAGGCACTTCACACAAGTTGCCTCAGAAATGTAACTAATTGTAGAAATGTTCAATGTGAGCCATGATACAAGTGAATTGACATTTGCTTGTGTATGTTTGTGCCTATTGTGAATCATTTACCTGACTGTCAAGTGATAATATAGACTTCCTCGAATGTTCTTGTCTAAATTTCCCTAAACTGAGCATTTTTCCCCCAAAATATATAATTAATTAATTTAATTCATTTTCTTCCTATTTTTCTTTTCAAAGAATTCCTTAAAGCAAATAATAAAAGTTAAAAATAGTCATACATACAAAATGTATAATTATGCCACAAAAAATGTTTAAAAGCTCAGGGTCATTTGTTTTTGAGGGAGTTGAAAACACCATCCACCAAGTGAAAGATGATCATCCCAGTAGACCACGGGACTGTCGCTAAGCTGACAGAAAGGGTTCATTCATACTCTTTTTATTTGATTTATTCATTTATCACTCTGCCCACCATGTTAAAACTGTTTCTTTTAGCAGTATGTTATCATGTGTATGAAAACACTTTTCCTTTATACAGAGCTGTCATGTAAATAGCTATTTAAAAATAAAATTTGGTAAAACTACCCAACATTGATTGAAATTATTTCAAGTTTAAGTCAGATGAGTCTTTCAATAATGAATGTATTTATAATATTAACAAGTAAAGATGAATAGGTACACATTACATGATAATGGTCTGTCAAGGAAATGTCTGGTTATGAGAACCAGTTTAAACAGTTCCTAGAGCATGACGCAGGTCCAATGTCAATCCTAGTCTCAAAGGCTAGTATGGAAATGTATACACTTATCTGCATTTGGAAAATGACATGAGCTTGGAAAAGAAAGGTTTGCTGTTGGACCTGACAGCCTTCGATTCGAGAATAAAGAAATGTTGCTCTAAATGAAATATAACTGGCCACCATGCACTCTCATTTAGCGTCTTTGTAGATGGAGCGGTGTAAACACTCTCCTGTTAGCACATTCCACTGCTCTCCTGTCACAACACAGGGACTGCTTGGTGGTTACTTCAGAGAAACAAAGAACCTTGAAACAACATGGATACTTCCTTAAACAGAGCGTGTGAGAAAACACTGAGCTACAGTACGTTGATCCTAAGAGCTGCTTTCTGATAATGATCAGGAAACTTTTTGGGAAATGAACAGACATAAACTAAAACAACCGGCAACCATGGTTTTTTATTAGTTCTGTGAAGATCAAAACCCTAAGGCTGATGATGGCTATTGTAATATAAAAAATGACTACTAACTCTAGGTAATTAAAATATTGTTTCCTCAAAAGTAGAATATCTGCTGCTGAGACAAAATGTGAACTTCATGAATTAATCAACTCAAATGGATTGTCTAGTATATGAACAAAAACACTTATTGGTTTCAGCTTTTATTAACAAATCACAAAATGCTGTGAAGAAACATTAGAAATTACAACAAGTTACAGCTGCCGAAATGTAGGAAGGAAATCCGATACAAGTAGTTTCATGAAAGGTCGAATCAACTTATTGTAAATTCTGGTATGGCTTTTGTATTTGTAAATGTGTGTGCATGCTTTATAACAACTCTTTGCTTCATGAAATCTGTTTTCTGTAGATTTGCAGGAGAAATGCATGTACATTCAGTGGCCAGTGTATTAGGTACACCGTGTTACTCATGAAATGGACTGCTACTACAGATAATAAGAGAATAATAATAAATAATATAAAAAGGTAGACAGGAATAGAGGTATTCAATTACTTGTGGCATTCAGTTACTGGTCAATTAACTTTTAGAATGACCATCTGGGCTTTTCAAACACTCAGACCTTGTCCATGAGAGTGAACGAAGATGAATGGCAAGAATCGTGCTAGCTAACAGGTGGGCCACAATCATTTAAATAAAGATTCTCTGAAAACAGTGGTGTGCAGAAATGCTTCTGTAAATGCAGAACTCATCACCCATCGTCATAGCAGTCAAGTACACCAGGTTTACACTCCAATCAGCTCAAAACAAGTAGTTGCACATTTTCAGCAACACTGGCCAATTAATTGCGTGGGAAAAGATTGCTGGATCAGATATAGGTACACCATAGCCAAAAGTATGTGAACAAAACTCCCAGGTCTTCCCTTAGTCGGCTATAGTAAAAAAAACTATTAGCAGCAGGCAAACTGTCCGGGAAGAGCTTGTGATCTACATTACTTTTGAGCAGGAAATGTTCTGTCCGAAACCAACAGAAACTGAGCAATGGCATCAATTGGAAAATATTATATGAATAAAATTTTAAGGGGGTCCGCGTGGTGTAGTGGGCTAAGTCGATGCATTGCACGACAGTCTACCTCATGATGGTCATGGGGTCTTTCCCTGGGCCTCCTGCACGAGGCAGCGTAAATCAGCATAGCGCTGCCCGGGATTTCGGTTAGATAAATCAGATGATCTATCCTGCCACATTGCTCTCCAGCAACTCCTTGTGTTCAGATCGGGCACCTGTAAATTAAACCGCGGAATTATAGAAGGTCAACGTAATCATCCTGTCCATGATCCGACTAAAGGCTTCCATATTGGGTGAACAGTGCAAAAAAAATGGGTGGCTCCGGCAACATGTGGTTCGATGAACCATGTGCCTGCCACTCGTCATCCCACAGATCTGTTCAAAGAGTTGCAGAGCTGCAGACAAAGCAGGGTTATTGGGAATTGGGAAGGGAGGAAAATCAGGAAAAATTCACGCAATAAACTAAAACAAATTTGTTATATGAGAATTGGCTACTGCACCTATGTCTTGTTATTTATCTAATCATTCGTTAGAAAGGTAGAAACGCACAGATATCCTGAAGCTAAGTTTTGTATGCCCAATTAGCAAAAGCTAGCTATTTTAGCTTCTCTCTGTTTGACGAAGTGACATGACAACTACTATACAGAAGAGACAATAAAAAATGTGAGGGTCAGTTGTCCAGATGCTTTTAGCTGTGACATACCTCCAGTTGATGAATGCTGCCAGTTCTGAAGGCAGAGAGCTCAGACCCAGTAGGCCTACTAGATGGGTGTATATATTAAATTGGCTACTGTGTAAATATGCTAAACACCTAATACATAACACATTATTACTTTGTGATAACATATTTCTATTGCCTGTACAAAATTAACAATGTGCCATATGATAAATTCAGTTGCTACTTCAAGCAAATTAACAGCACTTCATTACCCAGGCCTGACCATCAACCGTGTGGAAGCAAGTTAGATTCAGGTGAAGGACATTTACCCTATTGCGTGACAGAAAACCTGACCTGTTTAAAGCTTTTTAAACAAGATTAAAGTAAAGCAAAGGGACTGCTCATTCTTAGAACATACCACCTTGCTGCTGAAACGGTGGAAAATACAGTCACAAAGTTACTAAAAATAACATGTCTGGTTTAAATATTTACAGATTATGTAATGATATTTACAAGTTTAACATAGCATTACACAGTAAATTAAATTATTTTCTACTTTTCATTATATAAAAAGCCAAGTGAGGCAGGTGTAATCCATTATCGATATTGTGTCAAACTGTTTTTTTTAGGTTGTCTAGTCCATCAGGTTGTATTCATTTTATTTACAGTAAGTTTAAATGTACTACAATGCAGTGCATTATGTCATAAAAGAGGCGACATTAATTTTAATTAGGCACAAAGTAGTCCTTCAGCAAGACTCCAAAGTTACATTTGGATGTGAGCTTCTCAGTGTGTTCCTCAAAGAATGGGGCAGTGCTGGCCACAGGTGAAGTACAGCATCTCCAGTGCATCTGGCTCCTGTGGAATTGTCTTGATATCAGCCTGTCTTTTTTTTCCAGGCTGTACCAGCACAATCTGTCCTTCTCCAGCGCCTTCTGCTAAAGGGTGCACTTTATTATTGGACCTCTTGATATCGGTAGGCGCAGAATCTGTCAACATTCCATTTTTCTCCAAACACTGTTGGAGTTCTTTTGCCTCGTCTTTACTGTCCTTTGACTTGTCACCCTTGGCAGTGGTCAGGTCATCCTGGTGAGGATCAGAGTCGCACCCATGAGGCAGGTTGAAATAGGTGCATTTCGGCACTAAAGGCTTCACAGACTTTACTACATCCTCAAAATGTGTGCTGCTAAAATGTGAATAAGGGACGTCTTCTTTTGTATTTGTGCGCAAATCGTCTGTTGATGTAGATGTCTTCTTGTTGATATCAACAGGCTCTGAAACAGACTTCCTGATCACACTTTCACTAAGGACCCACCGATCTTTGTCTATTGGGACAGAGTTTCCAGGCCCTACCTTTGCATTGAAGGCAATACACCGTGTTGGCTCAGTGTGTGTGTCAAAAGAACTTGTGGCATTGAAGTATGATACATCAGATATCCCTTTTGTTGGTGCAATATGGAATGGGGAACGGCTGATCTTACCAACAAATTCTCTGGACTTTTGTTTTGAGAGAGACAGGGGCCGATTTTCATGTAGAGGGTCTTTAATATTTTTGTTGTTCTTCCCATATAGGCTTTCAATTGTTTTCCTGACAAAGCCTTTGGTGACAGATTTCTTTACTGAATCATCCTCACCACTAGACATCTCTGTAGTTCTTGATGATCGATGAGCACCACTGTCTGAACTCTCTGTTCTGTTGTCAGACAGGTCTGAGGTGTTTGGGCTGTGTAGCCTTGTTTGTCTGTACTGAGTTTCCACAAAACCTTTTGCCATGAACATATCCTTTATTGACTTTACCCGATTTTTCTCAAGCTCTTTCGTTATACAGCTATCATAGCTAAATGCTAATGAGGAAGATGGTGGAGTTAACAGTGATGTGACTGAAGTCTCTGATGTATGAAGAGGCCACCTTGTCCTTTTACTATATTGCACAGCAGCTTTGTCTTGCTCTTTGACATCCTTAACCACAAAAGGGGTTGTATGCATATCATATCTTTCTTCCATGGGTTTGGCAAGCTTGGCTTGTTTAGTAGATAGGTTGGATATGTTTGATACTGCACGGATATCAGTTTGAGCAAACTTATTAATGCCAGTTGTCTCTGTAGTTATGGTTTGCTCTGCACTGGCTATCTTTTTATCTAGTAGTTTTATTCGCTCAGCTACTGATGGTAAGTGTTCTTGGAAACAACTGGTCATTCTTGTGTCAGGCCTTTCAGAATTTTTGTCTTCATCAGAAGGCTGCTCCTCCATAAAGCTTTCATCATACTCAGCATAGCTCTCTTCCTCTGTGTACGGCTCATCATTTATGCCAACATGTTCTTCCTCAGAGCTAGTGTGCTTATCTTCATAATTGACTTGCTTCTTTGGACTACATAGATTATCCTCAGTATCAAAATGCTGTTCTGAGCTAACAGTCTGCTGACTTTCCTTTCCACTGTCTGTATCTATCCCATCTACACTTGAATGTTGTTTGACCAGGCTGGACTGCATTCCTATGAGAGTAACATCTTTTTGAGAGCTCAGCTTCAGCCATAAGTGAGCATGCTCATCATCTATGTAAAGGTTTGCCTCTGCATAGCTCAGGTTTTCTGCATTATGTTTCTCTTCCTCCTCATTTCTAGCCTTGTTTTCTTCAGGAGGGGACTTTTTAAAGACCTGACCTTCTGTATATTTGACCCCGCTCATCTCATCACTGTTGTCAAGTTGAGGCTCAAGCTCTTCCTCTGAGCTAGCCTGCTCTTCTTTAAGGCAAGACATGCTTTCCTCACTGCTGATATTTCTATTATCACATTTAACCTCAGGTTTTTCATCGTTTGGTTGGTTCAAAACATGACATTTCATCTCTTCTTCTGAGCTAACCTGTTCTTCTTCATGGGTGGACCTTACTTCCTCACTGCTGTCTTGTAACTCCAAACAATTACACTCTGAGTTCTGGTGGTTTCGCTGACCTTTGGTGTGACAATCAAGTTCATCCTCAGTGCTAGCTCTGCCCTCAGGAGTGGAGTGTCTATCCTCATAACATACGGGCCACTCCAGACTGCTTGGGCGATCTTCTATGTGGCATTGCTGAACTTTCTCCAAGCATTCATCTTCCACATGTTTTTCTGACTCCTTAACGTGCAATTCCTTTTCTTTTTTTGGGTAAGCCTGGTATGCTTCTAGGCTTCTTTTACAACTGACCTGCCACTCCATAGAGTTTAGCTCATAACTAGGCAGGTTCTCAATGTTGTTTTCCTGCTCCTGGCTGTTAACCTTCAAATCAACACATGGAACCTCTGGCTCCTCATGGTGCTTTGAGCTAGCCTGATCTTCTTCAGTGTTATACTCAATGTCATCATTGCTATGCTGATCCTTCACATGTGGGTCCTCAATGTAGTAATCCTGGTCTTCCTCTAAGCCTTCCTGAACACAGCTGACCTTCAACTTAGCACATTTAGAAGCTGTTTCCTTTTGGTGGTTTGGTTCTGATGAAGGACAATCCAAGTCTTCATCTGAGCTAGTCTTGTCTTGTTTAGTTTTGTCTCCATCACGGCTAACCTGTGGATCTATACATTTGACCTCCTGGATCATATCAATGTTCTCAGTGTAGTATTCCTGATTTTCCTTTAAATATACTTCCTCATTCAGGTGGCTTGACTCTATGTTTCCATCCTTCTCTTTAGCATCCACAGGAAATGCTGGCTTGTCCATATAGCCGTCATGCAATGCCAAACTGTAAGCCTGCTCTATTTCTGAGGATGTCTGTTCTTCATTGCAGTCAACCTGTTGGTCTGCATATTTAGCCTTTTCTTCTTCACAGTTGAACACCATTAGTTCAGAGCTCTCATTAAATGCAGTCTGGCCATTTGTGTGACAAATATAATCCCCCTTAAGGCTTTGTTCTTTTGGAGAGTGGGACTGCTCTTGCCTACTGACTGGGCTCTCTGCAATAGGTGACATTTCGTTTTGAGACACCGCTTTATGATGGTGAATATTTGTAAATCTTTCAATGATGGATTTCACATCAACATTAGCCTCATTAAGAATGTGTTCACTGGCATCATGTTTCTTATGGACAGCAGATGAATTGGCATTTACACTTTCCTGTGACACTGACTCTGCTTTCTCATTAGATTCTTTGGATGTTTCTATTTCATCCACCTCTATGTGTACACCTAAACCTGGTGGAAGGGCTGTCAACGCTTCCTTGAGCTTTTCAGGCATATCAAGCTCATTTATTAACTCATCAATATACAATGCCTTTTCTTGTATTTTATTGGCCTCTATTGGGCATGTCTCAAATATGAGATCTTGTTCTGAACTCTTAGGTGTAGACCTGCAACTTCGGACTTCATTAAGTTCCTGGAAACCCTTCCAACTTTGCAGCAGTTGGGTTGAAGTTGACTTTTGCAATTTTGAGAGACTACATTTTAACTCCTCTGCATCCTCTATATTGGCTATTTCTCTCAGCGTTTCCATCATTTTTAAAGCCTCAGCACAGCTTACACTGTTCGCATTTAATTCCGGTATGTTCCAGTTAGAGAAGCTTTCTTTCAAGGTAATAACAGACAGAAAAGCCAAAAGTGCTTTGGAAGAGGACCCGAATGTAGAGGCCACATGGGAAGAGAAGTCAGGCAAGCTGTTTGACTTTTCAAGACAAGATGGACGATTGTTGTTTGTGATTTGTCTAATAGACTGAATTGAGAAACAAAGCTTCTCCAGCACAGGTTTCATGTCTGGCTGGGGAGGCAGGTTGTTGGGGTTTGATGGCATCAGGGTTTTCGTTAGGAGCTGTTCTGGTGTTATCATCGTTATGTCTCCCTGAGCTAAATTTATTAGTTTATCATTTTTCTTCTCTTCATCAGTCACTAAAGCTGTACCAGAAAATACAGCTTTTTTCTCCAAAGATGAATTGAGTTGTACTGGCATTGGCTTTGGCAATAGTGATGTTTGCAAGCTTTTTCTTGGTAAAGGTGTCCTTTTCAATGTTGGACTTAGGGAGGATGGTTTGATTTCTAAAGAGTGGTTTCTAGATATTGGCCCCTTTTTTGACTTGTGACTCATAGGTGGTGACACTATTTCCAATGACTGAGAATATGGTGACAGTCTATTTTTCAATGTGCGATTTCTAGGTACTGGTGTCTGTTGTGAAGAGAGATTACTCAGAGCAGATGTATTACTATTCATAAGAGGTGTGGTTAGTGTTGTTCTTTCAGGTGAGATGTTCTGTAATTTTTTCAAAGACAGATTTCTTGGTAGTGGTGTCCTTCCTTTTCTAGGACTATCTAAAAATTGGTTAATTTCCAAAGTAGAATCTTTTGGTAATGACGACTTCTCAACCGACTCTCTTCTTAGTGATAGTTGCCTTTCTAGAGAGAGATTACTGAGCAGCCGCGTTTTCTTCATTGGGAGTTTAGGTGACAATGGTTCTTTCAGAACAGAGTGGCTGAACAATGTTGCTTTTTCCAATACATAGCCAGTGGGTGTTGGGGTGTCCTCTGATGAGTGGCAGATTGATAAGGATCTTTCTTCTGATGTGAAACTAGTAGGTGACATAATGTAAAATCTGGATAGTAAAGCCTCGTCTAAGACCTTCCTGGGTGGTGTTTTCATTTCTGTCTGGGATTTAGCCGGCAGTGTTGTCTCAGATGAGTGACTGTTGAAGATTGGCATATTAACAAATAATGCATTTTCCACCATAGAATCACTGCATATTGAAGACTTCTCCACTGAGGCTTTTCTAAGTGATAGTTGCTTTTCCAAGGAGAGATTGCTGACCAATCGTGTCTTTTTTGTTGAGAGTTTAGGAGATGGTGGTTCAATCATAGTGGTGTGATTGAACAGTGTTGTCTTCTCAAATACATGGCCAGTTGGTGTTGGATCTACATCTGATGAAGGACTTTTAGATAAGGGGCGTTCTTCATCCCCTAGACTACTAGGAGATGAACACAGGAAATACGAGGGACTGCTAGCTATGGAAGACACATCTTTGTTGGATGACTGTGTCTTCTCTGTCTGGGTTGTAGCATGCAGTGGAATTTTCTCTTGTTTGTTAGAGACTGGGGTAATTTCTACTGAATAGTTATTTGGTACTGATTCCTTTTGAAACGATGGCTCATTTATAATTGGTGGCTTATCTAATGAGACCTTTGTCAGTATGGACATTTCGTCCAATGAATGATCTTGACATTGGAATGTTTTTTCTGCTGAAAACATGGAAGGTTGAGGACCCGTCAGATCAAGATCATTAAGGGTATATATCTTTTCCACTAATAGATTAGTAGGCAACATTTTCTGTGTAGCATTTGTGTGTAGTGGAGCGTTTATTGATGAAGCAGATTGTCTTGATAATGCTGTGTTTTCCAAAGTTAGACTGGTTTGTGTCCCTGTATTTGCAAATGTTTTATTTGTTAATGCTCTAGTTTCCCATGATGAACTAATTGGTACATGTGTATTTTGTTTTAAATAACACGCCATCTCTTCTTTGATGTCTATTTCACAATTGATTTCAGAAACATCTTGAACAATTTCCTCTTCGGTTTCTGCTGGCAATCTTGTTGCAAAGTGTTGAGTTTCTTTTGGGTACACGGTTGGAAGAGCATTCTCTAACCAGTTCTCCACATATTCATTGTTATTGGAAGAAGAGGAAGAGAGCGCAGGCAGTGTCATACCTTCGCTCAAACCATGAGTCTCATTCATGGACCTCTGCCTTTTAAGAGTTCCCTTCAACTGGATCTCCAAAGGAAATGAAACATGCAACATATTCTTTTTTCCAGAAACTGAACTTCCATTTTTATATTCAATAACATGTTCTTTCACTAATGATTCATTTGGGCCTTCAATATTTGATTTGATTTCCTTTCCTTTTAGTTTCTTTTTTATCAGTCTTCTTTTAGGTTTTGGTCCGTAAATCTTCCTTATGGACAAATTGCTTCTATACCAACCAGTTTTAACTTTTTTATAGTTTTCATCACCATCTACTTTACTCTCTTTATGTCTTTTGTCTGGGTTTGTATTATTAAGAGCTTGGTTCTTCTGTTTTGCTTTTGCATACGTTCTCTTGACTTTAATTGCATCTTTACTGGTTGAGTTGTCTTTGCTAGCTTCAGGCACCCACCCTGAAGTCTCATTGTCTTTGGTTGGCTTGGGGAAAGGGGGTTTCTGGACATTTAGTGTCTTGTTGTTTAGGGGAGATCTCCCAACCTTAAATGTAGGCATGAAGTCAGATGAAAAAGACCGGTCTACCCTCCACACTCTGATGGACTCTGAGGCTGTAGAAGGTCTAAGCTCCAGCTCCTGGTCAGAATGTGAGAAGATGCAGGCGGAGTCAGAGGTGGATGGTCTTCCATAAGTCAGCCCATTTATGGACACACCGTGGACACTGAACTGGGTGTTGGCAAGGAACTTGTCCTGACATTTCTGATTCTCATATGTGTTTATTACACTTTCTCTGACTTCTTCCTCACCATTACGGATTTGTAAGATCTCAGCTTTTCCTGATATTGAAGTGGATTCAGTCTTGTAATTGCTGATATCCAATGAGCCAACATTTCTTGGTTTAGGTACTGGCATGCTACTGCACTGTCTGACCATGCAGTATTCTTCCTTGATTTCTCTGTTGTCAGTTGTTTCTCTGTATGAGTAAGATCCCACCATGTTATCCTGAATCTCATCTCCTGATGATGTTTGGATGCTCTCCAATGAGGCCAGCTTTGGTCTGTATCTCCTGGGTCCTGGAGTGGGAGCCCTCCATGAAGAGACCTGTCCCACATGTGCTTTAGTATCATTTTCCTCATCACCTTCTATGCTGATAAAACCGCTGGCCTCTGGAGACATATCATCCTCATCATCTCGATCTTCCTTTTTAGTATTGTACATGTTGATGGTTCCAATGTCATTGGGTTGCGCTGGTGGCAGGGCGTTGGCCTCAGGAGAACAGTCCTCTAACTCAGATTCAGCCACACTGGCTGCACTGAGCTGGCTGGCCAAACTAGACCGGGTCAGGGTGGTGGTCCAGTGGATGGTCTCCTCCTCCTTGATGGTCAGTCGCACCTTCATCTCCACCGTCATGCTGCCATCCTGATTCACCCGAAACGACTTCTCAATATCGTCGTTCCCGGGCATGCAGTTATCTACCCTGTCAATCCCATCTCCATGATAGGTGTCAGCGTCTGTCTCCGCAACTGACTCCAGAAAATGGGAGGCCTCCAGCTCCACCGATCCAGTGGTGTTACTGGAGATGTTGCGCTGACTTTCTGCAATGGAGTGGTGGATCTGATTCACAAAGTATCTTTCTGATGATGGGGAGAAAAGCCGAGACTTGCTGCTAGATACAGACTTCTTTTTCCCTTTGGAGAGTATCGAAGAGAAAGAAAGCATATTGCATGAATGTTGGAGAGTATCGAAGAGAAAGAAAGCATATTGCATGAATGTTGGAGAGTGGTTTTGTAGGCACAGAAGTTTCAGCAGGTCAGTGATTCCCACAAGCAAAGAGAAAGAAAAAATAAACAATAATTAGTATACCAGATCCACATAGTTCATACTGCATAATGATTGGCCGCAAATCAATGGGGCCTATGTAGGTCACCCATGAGATTATGTAAGATTTTAATATCTCAGCACTTTCCCACTGCTTATCCCATATAGGTAGGCAGGGAGGGGATAAAGTAATGCTGGATAGACAGTAGCACTGCAGAATTGACTTGACTGATTTTGATATTTCTTTCCATTGTTGGTCTCAGGACAAACATTGTGAGCATGACAACTTACGTGGAGCTGGTTGCTTTAGTCTTTTAGATGCCATTCGTTTTGCAGGCAGCCATGTTGGACCAGAAGACTTCTGTGTCTTGTAGTTTCCAGGTTTAAATGCCTCACGGCCGGCAGCTACTACAATCCCAGAGCATAATATCAGAGCCGGTAGCCCATCCACCTGAAACAAAAAATATTATTTTAATGTAATCTCATAACTGGTCAGTGTTCAAAGTAGATAATTATGAAAATTGCTCAATTGTAAAACATCACAGCTAATACTATATTCAGGGCAAAATGCACTTTATGAAAAAGACAGAGAGACACCATTGATAGTATTGTTGAACAGACCTCCATCACTATAATGCATGAGAACTACTATTTAAAGAAAGGTGGAAGAAAAGGTGACCATGATGCTTCTTTAAACAAAAAACTTCTCTGCTCCAAAAATGTCATTGTAGCTTGACTTCTTATATTCATTTATATTCACCAGTTTAATTATTTATTTGAAAAAACTAAAAAATATGACATTGGTTTTATTTTGGGAAATACAGTGTATTCAACATCTCAAAGTCATAACAGCATTCCAACGTGGGAACATTGTTTGTCCAGCTGAAGTAATCTATAGGTGTCTACACTCTAACACATCACTGACAGGTAAGTAATATTGTGTAACATCATCATTCAAGTATTGCTACATATTCTTTGAACATTTACACATCAATGCCATGTTTAGCCTTAACATGCAACAAATGCTTTTAGAGCGTCTTTAATCTTGATTTAAATAAGAAAGCATGTTTTTTGTGTAATTGTCCCTGAATGTTTCATAATGAAAACACCATGCTCTTTCTCTACCCTCCAATCGGCCGCGCCACACCTTGCTTTCTTCTTGCAATCTAGTAACTGAAACCATACACGGTCATCAATTAAGAATACAATGTAAATTCAGTAAGCTGCATTAAATCGTCCAAATTAAACATTTAACATCATCCTATGATGCATCTTTCCTCAAACAAAGTCTGACTCTCATTACTTGGCACTCTAAAATATCAATGCTCAATATGGTCCCCAACACAGAGTTGAAGACACCCTGCATTAACATTTTCCCACCTCCAATGAGTATTTTGTACTGATAAATTTCAGTGGTTTGTAGCCTTACAATTTCTTTAGGAAAGATTCTAGCAAAATCCCACCTGGAAACGAGAGCAGATTCATTTTCAGCACTGGTAAATTGTACAACCCTAAAAAAAAACATTATAGAGAATTGTTTGGATCCTGGACGCTTACTGATTCACTAAATTCTCTACCTAAAACATGTTGACTGCTGTATTTCACTTATCAGTTCAATGGTTTCTCCTCATGTTCCTGCCTGCAAGGTGGTCAAGAGGTTAGGGCATCTGACTGGTGTCTAAAAGTTCCCTTGTTCAAATCAAGGTGACAGCTTTGACGTTCTGTCAAAACTGTCCCCCGCAAAGTGATGTTGTTTGTAAATAAGAATTGGTTCTTAATTAACTTGCCTGGTTAGTTAACAGTAACATTTTAAGTTTTATCTAAGGAACCTGCTCACTGCTCACTGCTTCAACCTGTACAGTAACCTTGCAAAATTAAAGTTTTTTGCTATCATCATTGATCTTTTAAAGGTACTTTTATTGTCACATACACATACATGTAGTTAAATTCATTCTCTGAATTTAACCCATCCCTCTAGGAAGAGGTGGGCAGCCATTTACAGCGCCCGGGGACCAACTCCAGATCTAGACATTTCGTCAGGGGCACTGACTGGAAAACCTAACCTGAATGTTTTTGATGGTGGGGGAAACCGGAGCACCCGGAGGAAACCCAAACAGACATGGGGAGAACATGCAAACTGAAAGGCCTATTATGACCGGGGTTTGAACCCAGAACCTTCTTGCTGTGAAGCCACAGTGCTTCACAGCACCTTCTTCCACTAGGCCACCATGCCTGCCCACATGAACGTGACAGACTGCTTCCCTGACCAGCTCCTATGCGTGCCACTGCACAATAGAAAGAGACAACATGAGTAGTGCAGGGAGCTCTAATTTGGTTGCTTGCGCGCTTTGCAACTCTTAACTACACTAACCTTTGACTTTGATCTCTGTAATCATTTTGGGGAGAGGCAGCAACAATTTAGCAAATCACAGGTCCCTGGTCTGTACTATATAGAAATGCCTAATTATGGATATGTGATGTAGTCATTGTGACATATCCAGAATAATTACTGAAAGTAGAAAAAATAAGGTGATTTCTCCTTTGTATGTTCGACTATTCTTGACCTGATATCTAAAGTCGTGATTTTGGCTAATCAACTCCCCAGTAGCTTTTGCTCAAAGATCGAGACATGTCATCTGATCACTTCGCCAAGTTGCTGGTTCTTTTTAACCACTATCTTAATTGGAACAAATTGAAAGTCAAATAGGGGATTGGAGTGTATTCCTTGGCCAACAAACAATATTGAGCATCCAGACGCCTGACTTACTAGAAGACATCGTATAAAAGAGCAAAAGCCACTCTGCTTGACCCAGTCGAAATAACATGAACAGGACTCCTGCGTGCAATGACAAATTCTGTTGCTCAGAATTGTTTTTAAATTCAAATACATATTACACACCAGGGCTTTGTGAAAAACGGAGGTCCCTAGTAACAGTATCCCAGAATTCCTTCTGATTTAATAGGATAAAACAATAAGGCGATCCCTTGCTCTGTCAGTCGTCAACGGTTGTGAATCAGTCAGGCAACATGCTGCTATCAGTTCAGGCCATGTCACTTCCAATCATTAAGAACATCACAGAATAAAACAATGTTGTGTGACATAATGAAACAAAGCAGAGACACACATTTTAGCTATAGTATTAGCTGTGGTTTCCTACTGCAACTGGCGCTTCAATGTAACATCATATGACCGTATTCCTAGACAATGAGCCAGTCTCTACTACCATGTTGGTTTATATGACCTAGTTTTAGTTGTTAGTCTACAACAAACCTGCTGTAGTTATTTTTTTGGTTAGTTTCAACTACCTTCATTTATTAGATTTATTAGCTATTTACAACCTTTTTTCGGGGGGGAATTTTTCCCATTTCTTCTCCCCTTCCAACTGATCTTGTCTAATTTCCCTCAAACCCTGCCTTATTGGCAGCCCGCAACTCCCTGGACAGATGCAGGATGGTGAAGGGCGCTCACATGCTTCATCCAACCACATGTCGCAGAGCAAGCCAATTCTTTGAGCACTGCTCAACCGACATGGAAGCCTTTAGTCAGCGCATGTTTGGGATAATACCGTCATTAACTATACTTTTGTGACTGAATTTACAGGCGCCTGTTCTGCACACAAAGAGTCAATTGGAGAGCAACGTGACAAAGTAGATAATCCAACTTAAATCTATCCCAAATCCCGGGCAGCACTATGCCAGGTTGCAATGCCTTGTACTGAAGGTGTTGGGCAAAGTCAGAGAAGCCATACAACCTATTTTTTATTAGCTATTCTTTACTACCAATACTGTAAAAAAACTGTAAAAACAAACAATAAAAAAATATTCCTTAAAAACCTGTATAAAATACTGGTAAAAAATATAGCAGTACTTTTTCTATTATTTAAACTACATTTCCTTCAAGACATTAACAGAAAACACTTTATAAACACAGTCAATGTCCGTTAACACACTGATAATACTTTGTAACGAGCATATACTGTGTTTCTAAAGTATGTTCTGTTCTTGTCTTGAAGGAAATTTAAAAAAATCATATCGTACATTCTTTAAAATATTTTTTTTTACAGGCTAGTAGCTAATAAAGCTACAGTAGGTTGGAAAGACTAGCAGATAAAATGGAGTATTAATGAATAGCTAATACAACTAAATAGTAAATGGTAGAAGCAAATAAATCTAGGTTGTAAAGACTGGCTAATAAAACTACACAGGCAAATATATCAGTGAAAAAAACTGTAAAAAGTACTGGTAATTTGTTGGCAGTCATTTTTCAATTATTTTACGGACATTTTCTTCAAGACAAGAACAGAAAAAACTTTATGAACACAGTAGATGCCTGTTAAAAAGCATTATCAG
The DNA here is from genome assembly GCA_016801145.1 of Umbra pygmaea. NCBI lineage: Eukaryota > Metazoa > Chordata > Actinopteri > Esociformes > Umbridae > Umbra > Umbra pygmaea. Next base: position 9,841 of record JACXGM010006581.1, on the reverse strand, counting down.
CTCTGTGTGTTAACGGACATTGACTGTGTTTGTAAAGTGTTTTCTGTTAATGTCCTAGGAAATGTAGGTAAAATTATAGAAAAAGTACTGGTATATCTGTTACAGTTAAATTATTTAGTATATTCTGCCAAGCTGGTTTTTGTTTGGACCAAAATTTCAGATTATATACCGGTACTGTATATGTGTCAAGTGTAAGTGTACAACAGCTGTGGGTAGGACACATACCCTTCTTCCATCCGGTGTATGTAGTTTGATGACAGGAAATTGCATCAACTCGGATACATAATCCAGTAGAGCTTCAAAAGTGGGAGTTGTCCTCCTCTGTAGCATCAGATTGTGCTTGACACCCGGGTCCCCGTTGCGGAACACCATCAGCCTCTTAGGCGTGCTAACAATCACAGGGGTCTTTTTACGCATGGGCCTGCCAGCACTCTGTTTAGCTAGCTGCAAAGCCCGACGCCGGGCACTTATAGGTCTGGCATGGTACCAAGGGGGCAGCTTCTTACTGGCCACTGCCAGGTTAATTGGTTTGACCTTCCGCTGGTCAGAGCAGATGTAAGCCTTGCCGTCCTCCAGTTCATCTAGTGTGTGTACTGCATGGACGCCCCGCGGGGTGGTGATGTTCCTCACTCCGAATGGCAACGGGACCTTTTTGGAGAGACTGTCCAAGAGGGCATCAAATGTTTTGTAGGTGCGGTTGTTGATGACCATTCGCAGGCCACTGAACTGTGGGTCACCACTTTTGTAGAAGCAGACACGCTTGGAGGCGATCGTGTCTGTGAGATATTGGTGGCGCGATGTGGTCACTGTGTGCCCACTCCCTGAGGACTGGTCCTGGGGGGGCTTTCTGGGTCCCACTTCACTCATCTTGGCTATTTAGAGACAGAGAAGATGGAGGATTGTTATTTGAATAGAATAACTCATCATTAACAGTAGTTATGTACCAAACATGTATTCTATCTACCTTATCTATATTTTCATGAACTTGTGTTTTTACAATCATTTTAACTGTTTAGCACTTTGTTACATTTAACAGCTCTGGAAAAAATTGAGACCACTGCATTTTCTTCTTAAATCAACCCCATTGAAAACTTCTGGAATGTGTTTTGCACCAGGAGTGGCATAAAGTCACTCAACATCAATGTGAAAGACTGGTGGAGAGCATTCCAAGATGCATGAAAGCCAATTATTTTTATTAAACAATTATTATTATTATTACACTAAATTTTAATTTCTGAACTCTTCCTAAGTTAAAACATTAATATTGTGTAAAAATGAATATAAACTTTTATCTTTGCATAATTTGAGGTCTGACAACACTGAATCATTTTTTATTATTTTGACTAGTTGTCATTTTCTAAAAATAAATGCTTAGAATGAAAATATTTTTATTTAGAATTTCAGTGAAATGTTGTCAGTAGCTTATGAAAAAAAATGAAAATGTTAATTTTACCCAAATAAATACTGTGTCAATAGAAAACCAGAGAAAATGCAGCGGTCTCTTAATTTTGTATGTACAAACTGTGTTTTATAGCTATGTAGTAAGCTATTTGTATTAGGCTATTTATAACAATATATTATCCTGACAAATGTCATTTCTAAAACATTCTGTGCTATGTAATGAATTTATAAAATTGTTCATGAGAAATTATATAATAGTGTTGTGAATTACCAAAATGGGTAAAAAAAAGTCTGTGGGACAATGAATCAACAGTTTTTTCTGATTTACTTTAACTTTACTCTATATATAAAGAAATAAGACCTTTACAAATAGTGCTGAGCACATTTTGACTATAGAGGTATCACTAGAAACATCTTCCATTAACAATGCTTATTATGCATTTAGACTGTCAAAACAATGTAATTAAATAGTTTGATGTCTCTCTATTTCTCTCATTAGATATAATTGTTTACTGGTCCAATTAAACTGGTAGAAGGTTGAATGACGTCTTGTGGGCATATGTTGTTTACTTCAAGGTGCATGTAAGGCCCCTGTCATTACTGCCATTTTCAATTACTTAATTATCCATGTGCACGCTTTTCTTTGTTATAACATTGAAACAACATTATATTTCATTACATACCTGTCTAAACTATGTCAGGGTGATGTCAACGCAGTGCAAGCAGTCTCCATGATTCAATTTCTAATCAGGACTTTACACAAACATGTAATTGCATGTATTCTTATCGGATAGTCCATTTTATATGCAGGATAAAAAATGATTGTAAAGTAGCATTAACATAATTTTTATATGAAGAAAAAAGGTGTATGTATATATATATATATATATATACACAGGTATATATTTATATAATTTACAATGTTACTATCAAGCTGAATGTAGATTAACCTGGAGGTGACAGCTCGACAATTATTTCTCAGTAACAATAAAACAAATGTATGTAAAGCGGAAACATTTATAAACAAAAATATTGAGTATACTCACATCATATCTCATCATACAAATTCCAGAAATCCCAGGTGGTATATCCAAAAACTGTCGTTCTGCACTTTGCATTATGGCAACTGTTGGCCATCTCTATGTTGGGAGCAATGGGTTATTTTGGGAAGCAACATCATGGTTAATCTGCCTAATCTTTACTCAAAACGTAATCTCTTTTACAACAGTGCCGTGTGCTTAATAGGCCTGTACACAACCCAGCTCAAAGAATACAATGAATGTAGCTGCCACTCCCTCTTTCAAAAATAAATGACTAATTTAAGAGTAATTTACAAAGGACATAGTATCTTACCATTTGGTATTTCTCTGCAAATCATAAAAGTGATTGTTTTGAATGGGGGTTATATTTTCAATTTATTTGAATCTCATTGACACCTCAAACACCAAATGGGAACAAGCAACAGATTCATAAAAAATATACAAAATATGGAAACTACATTATTAAAACTCAAAGCATATTTTGGAGAGAGCTTACCTATTAATTGTATTAAACAATGTACCCCAGAGACAACACTGCCAATGTGAATTACATACTGATTACATTGTGGCATTTGTAGCATATTTAACTGGATCTTATGAAATAAAACTAGTTTTCCATTCTAACCAGTAAGGCCAGCAGATGGCTGGTTACCCATTTCTAATTTTCCAGAGAGGCAAGGTAGTAGGACTAATCTCATTGGTGAGAAGTCTTAAAGGGATCAGGGGACTTACCATTAGTGGCCCCTCAGAGAGGGTGAACATGTGGTGTGCACCTCACCCAATTCTAGTGACATCACACCGCAGTCATCATTAGGGATTTACTCACCTTTCCTTCAGCCCATCTCGCTCCGCAGGTGTGTTTTGAAAACCGTACGCCCGAAATGTCATATGCAGTCTGAATTCAATTAAGCTTACTGACATGCAATTGACACTCATTCTTTCAATGTTGTGGTTTTCCATCTGTCTTTAAATTCATTTTAGTATAAAACACCTTGTTTTCCTCAAACCCTGCAGATTTCTATTGTTTTTTTTATAATGGATCATGACTGCATCTGAACTGGTATCAGCTGGTCATCTTTATGTCCATCTGTGTCTCTTCAGTCAGGCGTTATGCAAGTGACTGAATCTAAATTGCAGACACTATTTATAGTGAGATAGGGATCTACTCAGGTGGTTCCATTACCAAAAAGGCCTGCTGCCTAAACCCTCACTACAGCGAGGGACCGGAATACAATCCTAATGACAATTTGACACACAGTAGCATGTTTCAAAACATATCTGGGGGAACTATGTGTGTGCGTGTGGTATCTATACGTGCGCATGGGTATCCATGAGTGTGTTGCTTGTGTGATTTACCAGGAAAGAATTCCAGCTGAGTCTGACCACAAGGGCCTGGAAGTATTCAGGAATGCCACTGCATGGCCTGTTCCCAAACCAACATGGAGGCCAAAAAAAAGGAAAAATCCTTAAATGGAATCTGGTATGAACAAAAGAGGAAGGTCTCAAAGTAAACAGGTAGGCCTAGAGCCCACATGCCATTCATACCAATCTTCTTCTTCAGTGATAAGAGACTGGGGGAACGCTTATAGCTTGTGTTGGAGGGAGGTCAGTAAAACAAAAGACTGATCCTTCCTACAAGTGATCATGCCATTTTCATACTGAAAATACACACACACGTCAAGCCTCATCCACCTAACACAAGGGTTTGGTTTCCTCAGACGTTTGTAGTCTAGTCTGATTCAACTAAAACAAGCGGTTTATGGGAGTTTTCATGTTTCCTTTCCTTTCACAATGCTGATAACATGTAACTAGCTGCCACACCATATGCCTGCTTCTGCCTTCTCGCGTGTGCCGACACCCATGCCATGCTGTGCTCTATATTTAACCCTGTAGCATCTATAACTAATTGGCGCCAAGTTAGATTCAAACCTATGCTGTTAATGGGAAAAAATGTGTGATATGTTTTGCCCCTTCTCCTCTTGCTATATTCGTCCTGGTGTTCTCTGCGCAGCTGCTGTTGCAGATCTGTCGGCCGTGTGTTCGCATCAGACACCTCTCAGCGATGGAATGCCTCAATCCACGGCCACACTCCTCCAGCATGTCGCGTAGCACGTGTTGGGGTCAACATCGGCTTTTCCAGGTCAACAACACTGACATTCACAGAATGCAGCGGCTTGCGTTTGCTCAGCGTTCGGCAGAAGTTATGGGAGATGAGAAACAAAATGCTAATTGATTACATTGTTTCAAATTATGCGTTTAAGTTTGACATGGCCTTGTGATAAGACTCCGGCCATCGCAGCTGCCAGTCAATCAATTATATGGAACTCAAACTGCAGTCTTATCAACAAGAGTTATAAGGCTAGAACTAGCTGTTCCAATTAAAGACCCAACAGCTGATCAAGCACCTATCTAAGCTATACTCTGTAACATACACCCAAGGAAAGGTTTGTATATATATATATTATTATAATAAAAAAATGTTTGCAGAGTGTAATGGCAAAAACTCTTTTTTATTTCTCAGGAGGGAAACTTAATGTGGAAATATAGCAAAACATCCACTTTGTTAACGTTTAAAAAAAATGCCTGGCATTCAAAATTCCATTCCTATGACATCGTGTTTTAGTGTTACACCTTCTTTTCTTCCCTCTGCCAACAGTGGAATTCCCAACTTTTGAATGAGCAGTGTGCCGAATAGGACTTAATGAGGTCACTCCACCCAATCACCCCACACACTTCCCATCTTGATAGATCCTCCCAAAATACACATTCACAGCAACATACACACACACACAGAGGTCCCCCACTCCTTCCATTTTCAGTGCTCTTCATCAGCTGGGCCAAGCTTTTAATCCGCCCGGTGACATCCCTGTGTTTCCGCTACGGGCAGAGGGAGATACGCAGACTCTCTGTGGTAAATCACTCCACACACACCCACTCATTCACTAGTTCTGCTAATATTCAATTAGCCAGCTCTTACAGTGGCACCAATATACAGTACTACCAGACTTTTACAGTCTGACTAGAAAAATGCTTTTAGAGCCATTAGACAAATTTGTTTGTTAGTGCAATACATGCTACGCGGTGGGCACTAAATGAAGTACTATGTGACCACTCACACAGAATCCGTGGGAAAACAATGACTTTTATAATGTCATAAGCTTGCGGTGAAATAAAATGGGAACAAACTGACAGCAGTCCTTATTATAGGATGGACTAATTGCTAGTCTTCTATTGAATTCCCCAGTGCTTGACAGTGAACACTCCCAACACAGAAGACGCGCTGGGAGAAATTAAGGCAAACAGTAATTTAAGCATCTAAACATGTTTCTGTAACACCCCTCCCCCTGCAACATTTTACATTCCCAATCTCTCAGTGGATATATTCTTCGGAATTAGGTTGGGAGATGGGAGTGATCCCTGAATATCATTGTAATAGAAATGCAGAAATGTGTCTCTTGTGAGCCATGGGTCTAAGGTGTGAGCAGCACTGACCCCAAGGCTAAGTGCCACACGACTGCTGGCTTTGGAGATGCAGGGCGGGTGGAGAGCCAGTCCGCTGCTAGGACGAGGGGCAGCCCTGGCTACGGTGCACCCCAGATAGCGTCTCTGTGTGAGGAGTGATTTATCTGTGTGTGTTCGGGTCGGGGCCCACATCATGTAACCTTTCTTTGATTAGGGGTCAGTCAGCCAGCCAAACCCTGATGGGCAGCCTGCCCCTGACGCGTCTGAGACACCGGCCCACATCCTGAACTGACAAATGGTGTTTCCATACGCTCCCCCAAACACATGAACACATACAGTCTGTGAGCCAGGAGTCAACTCCACTGAGGTGGCCTTGGCATTCCTTTAACCCAACAACAAAAGGATGTGGTGAATCTCAGTCCTCCACTGTTTTAACTCCTGTCCCAATGGACAATTAAATACCTTCCTAATACGCAGGGTTCACTAGCAGGTTACTGCTTTTTTAATTGTACTGTGGCTTTGGGTTCATGGTAGGCGTTTTCAGAACATGGCAATTGCTTTTTCAAAAACTAAATCAAATTCACACCCCTTGCAAGTTTATGTATTCACCTTGTGATATATATTATAAATCTGCTGCTGATTAATTGAGTATTTATTTTTAGGAAAATCTGTGGTTTATACTGCATCATTACTCCGAATGACCCTATTGTAACAGTTAGTATTATTTTTTATTCATTTTTTTTTCTGTAAATTTCATGTTTACCATCTCAGAGTTTAATAAAGTTGTAAAGTGTTTTGACAAACATGCAGTTTTCAAATCGAACTGTGTTCGGAAGTAATTTTCCAGCCTCTCGAGGATGTGACTGCTATCAGCATAGATTAAAAGCTAAACAATACATTGTAAACCATCTACACAACTATCACCAGCATGTTCATAAATCTTACAGCCAGAACCACTATCTGCATCTGATATGCTGTTTTACAATATACAGGGAAACCGAGGACAAAGCCTGGAAATCTACTAAAGTCACACAGAGTACATGCTGGACATATACTGACCATTTCTGTGAGTGATTCAGCCTTCGTTAGCTGCCGGGACAATAAGCTATAATTGATCAATACTTCTACACTGGGAAATGTGATGTAATTAACTTAAATTGTATTTCTATATTTCGGCGAATATTATCGAATTTAAAACAACACTATGTAGGCCTTTCTCCAAGTTACACAATATTAAAATCGTACACATGCGCACACACGCATTGACTCCCATGTCTTTTTCCTCAGCTAATCTGCTCTTTAGTTTATTTAGTAGCGCGTTCTTATCATAAACCGTATAGCCTATTTCTAATACACATCGACCCATATTAGACAGCTTCTGCGTACAACAGCCCGGTATGACATCACTTTGTCGGAATGACGAACCAAAACAAATCACTTGTTACATCTATACAACAACAAATAAACGTTATTATTATTATTATTGTTGTAACGAAAATATTTAGTTCTGATGGGGAATAGAGAGCTCGGATATAACCACCACTCCCCCACGGGGAGAAGATCATGACCTCTAAACTCCATCTGGAAATCTCAATGTCTCCCCGTACAGGTCGACAGCTGACATGTGACACATTCAAGTTATATGATAATATAATTACAATTTGCAAGTTAGTAAAACACCGACGACACCCTCGAGTTTATCACATTCTAAGGAAATCGTCAAATTAATTTTGGCGAAAGCGAATTCTTTGTAAGGAGAAAACATCACAGGTTTGTGTCCTCGGTGCTCTGCTATCTGCCATTGATATTGTTTATCTATTTACGTAGCCGACGCCTTTAGATCTGATAAAGATGGATATTCAGTGGAAGTTTTTATAACAAACCGCGTCACCTCACCTGCGGAAATGTTCATTTGCGTTGGTGCCACCCTGACTAACTGCGCCAGACTGCCCTCTGGCGAAAAATGTTTCCTTCAACTTTGAAAAGGCTTTCAAACAGACGTATTCGTTGGTGCAAAAAACGAATGTATGTAAATAAATCTATTAACACAAAGGTGAATGCATATAGAAATCTCAGAGTAGGCATGAAGAGATCTAGGCTTCAGTAGCCTAATTCCCTTTAATGGTGTTAATTGATAGGATGATAATAATAAACTAAGTCTATATACCGAGGAGACCGCGGGCCTACTTGAAAAAGGAGGAACCCATAGTCTGCTCTTGGGGAACTGGAAGTAAACTGTTTGCTATTTCAATGACATACTGTGGTTTTAATTTGTTTGATGTCCATAGTAGCTCAAAAGTAAAGGGAGACATTTACTTTACTGTGTACATATTGAGTCATGAAAGAGAAGGACATAAAACAACAGCTCTGAAATCTGGGAATTAAAATCTCAAAACCATATCTTTTGCAGTTGGGACCTTATGGCCCCAATTTCTTGGTCAATCATGTGGTTTATGAATAAATGTTGATATGTTATGTCCCCTTTTCCCAAGAATATCAGTAACTTTGTTGAAAAAGTAATAAATGCTGTTGCTTTAGACTATGGTATTTTTCACCCTGTGTTCCCTGAGCACATGTAAGTAGTGGTATTTCACAAATTTCTTCCAGATATAGTAACATTTGGCTGTATGAGTAGTGTTACTAAGAACAATTGTACATTCACACTATGCAGTTCTTATTTTGCCATTTGAACAGGAATTGTGCTTTCATACTGTTGGTCAAATGGCATGCGCTGGTCCATCCTTTTGCAATTATGCACTTTAGGCTGCATAGTGTAGGAAATCATTATTGTATACAAATAGCTTTTTCATATTTTGAAAATATAAACAAATAGAGATTTTACAGCATTTGTAAGATGGTAACTTGTAAGACAAAGTGATCCATTTACATGGCTCAAATACTACAAATATCACCTTTTAATGGGGAAATTGTTATTTTGCTAAAACAACTGTTGTCCAGGTAAAGAACTATGTTGCTGCACTACATGTGCACTGAAGGTAGTTTTCACCCCCAAGAGCTTCAAAGTTAAAGGTGATTATAAATTTGAGCACGTGATTAAAAAAAACAGGATTTTAATCAAGAATTTTGAAACTCGTCCTGGAGAGGCATTGATGATGGAAGGACAATTTGACTGAAATTACAAACATATCAGATTTCACTTATAAATAGTAAGTAGTAATACTAATTTTAAGTTTCAGAGACAAAGAAAATATTTACTCACCGACCACTTTAGGCACACCTTGGGTACACCTTGCTAGTACCCAGTTGGACCACTTTTGCCTTGAGAACTGAATTACTTCTTCATGTCATAGATTCAACAAGTTGCTGGCAACATTCCTCAGAGATTTCGGTCCATATAGATTCTATTGCATCAAGCAGTTGCTGCAGATAGATTTGTCGGCTGCACATCCATGATGCAAATCTCCGGTTCTACCACATCGTAAAGGTGCTCCATTGGATTGAGATCTGGTGATTGTGGATTACCGTGAACTCATTGTCATGGTCCAGAATCCAGTTTGAGATGATGAGAGCCTTCTGACATGTCATGTTATCCTGCTGGAAGTATTTTTGAAGATGGGTACACTGTGGCCATAAAGGGATGGACATGGTCAGCAACAATACTTAGATAGGCTGTGGCATTGAAACAATGTTCAATTGGTACTAAGAGGCCCAAAGTGTCCCAAGAAAATAATCCCCCACACCATTACACCACCATCACCAGCCTGAACTGTTGATACAAGGTGTCAGGATCCAGCCCTAGTGGGACTGTTATTTTTTGACTTTCTGTTGTTTTCAGTGTTTGTTCACGGTGGTTTAGTTGTTTTGTTATTTCTTCCTCATGTATCATTTGTATTCTGCTCTGTTGTTTGTTCTGATTCCTTCCCCTTGTGTGGTGTTTGTCTCCCTCGTGTGCCTCAGTGGTGTTATGGTCTATGCTC
>JACXGM010006580.1:0-32463 GCA_016801145.1 Umbra pygmaea | reverse complement strand
TGCAGCGTTTTTTGCCACACTTTTTCCTTCCCACAGACTTCCCACTGAGGTGCCTTGATACAGCACTCTGGGAACAGCCTATTTGTTCAGAAATTTCTTTCTGTGTCTTACCCTCTTGCTTGAGGGTGTCAATGATGGCCTTCTGGACAGCAGTCAGGTCGGCAGTCTTACCCATGATTGTGGTTTTGAGTAATGAAACCCGCTGGGAGGTTTTAAAAGCCTCAGGAATCTATTGCAGGTGTTTAGAGTTAATTAGTTGATTCAGATGGTTAGGTTAATAGCTCGTTTAGAGACCCTTTTCATGATATGCTAATTCTTTGAGATAGGAATTTTGGGTTTTCATGAGCTGTATGCCAAAATCATCAGTATTAAAATAATAAATGACTTGAAATTTTTCAGTTGGTGTGCAATGAATCTAAAATATATGAAAGTTTTTTTTTTTATCATTACATAATGGAAAATAATTAACTTTATCACAATATGCTAATTTCTTGAGAAGGACCTGTACATGGCAGGTGCCAATCAGTAGCTGATTGACTGATTGTTACATGTGTCAGGACCCCACCCCCTTGAAACTGTTTCCCTTTTCCTTGTGTTTCTATCCCCTGATCCTCGTTCCCTTATGTGTAGGTTTGGTCTGTCTTTATGTTTGTTTGTTTGTCTTCATCATGTGCCCGAGCACCAGCTCCTGTATTCCCTGCACTCCTGAAGGCCCCATTCCCATCAATGCTGATTCTGAACACCTTTTCCCTCTGCCGCACCTGGGGCTGATTGCCACCCTCCCTTTATTAGCCAAACCGGTTCAGCCTCATCACCCAAGCCATCACTTCACAACTGTTCTGTCTCTTTCCCCAGATCATCTCTATACACTTCCCATTCCGTTCTGTTACCAACCATCAACTAATCCAACTGTACAAATAAATGTAAATATCTTTATTTCCTTACCTGTGTCCATCTCTGCCTCTGGGTTCTCCCCTGTTCCGAGCTCTGATCGTAACAATGTCTGCAGCTTCTCCTGGTCAATCACCTGTTAGTTTCTGTTTTAAGTCACAGCTGTCAGTACATCATTCATTAACTAGTCTTTTTTGTCTCTGTGTTTGCTCTGTGTCATTGTTGGTTATTCTTTGTCTGTGAAGACATTGTCTGTCTCCCGCATTTAGTAATGTTTTATATATAACGACTGCATCAGTAAACTAAGATGACTTTTCCATAAACGGTAAGTTGTACTTAAGATATACTGCCATTATGTTATTCTGTTAGTGCTGAGTGTGTATCTCTACCTTATGTAGTTACAACTGAAGTTTGCCTCTTCAGTGATCGCGGTGCCTTTGTGCATAAGAAGGTTTATCCATCCTATGTGTCTAGCTTGCGCACCTTTTTCATTGTAGTTTGTGCCGATGCCTGAGTTCAATAAACTCATTCTGGATATTTGCATTTGCCTCTGACTCACTCCTTGTGAACCCTGTCACATAGTGTACGGAGAGAGGAAGACCCAGGCAGGTAGGTGATTGGTGATTATTTAATAAAGGAACAATCCAGGGAGTATTCTGGTCATGTATATAATTGTAGGTGATCAGACATGTGAGTAACACAACGATAATATATACAGTATACAGACATGAATACTTTGCTCTTACACTGCATAGAGGCGGTAACACCATATATACAAAAAGCATATGCATAAATACACGAGCAATCCTACACATGCTTTTCACAACTAGCATACACTCCATGAAACTCCCAGACGACAGCCTTTCCACAATGACAATATGATAATGAATCACCCCTTCCCTCTGTTTACCCGATCTTATATAGGGAGTGCATACACCGGCTGAAAGTAATCAGTCTGACCCAACAATAATCGCACCATCCCCTACCCCAACGATCACAGTAGGCCTATTGTTAACAACGAGCTACCTTGATTTTGCACCTGTTTGTCAGTTTCTTTATTTAAGTATTTAGCAAACTCCATGATGATTAACAACGCACTGGCTAGGAAAATACTCCACACACATAGGCTCATTAGACTGGGCATGTCCTGACCACGTGAAGTGAGCGCTGGAGCGGTACTTGAACCAGAGCCTTCTGGGCCATTCACATACGCTCAAATATCGCTCTGCACTCTAGTCAAACAGGGTCCGCTCCGCTCACATACTCTGCTGGCTATATGAGATATAGTTATCATTCATCACACTAAATCTTTCTTTGTCAAATCTTACACACATATGCACAGATGGGCTGAAGGGCTAATTATTGGTACTCCGCAAATAATTTAGTGAACAAATACATTATTCCTGATTGGTTTGAACGAGCCTAGTAATAACCTTAAACATTTTTTTTGCCTAATACAATTCTATTTCTGTAGGGAATTCTGGTTAGGTGGAAAGCAGTGACACTTATACACTGGTGCTGTAAAGATTTCTCCACTACGATGATATTAAGAAGAATAATAATGTTTATTCTGTACTGAATATGATATAGTCAGACAAGCAGAGTACAGTTAATTAAACAGATACTCAGACTGGCAGGCTATTTAATGCAAGGCAGAATTTAAACAAGCGAAGGTACAGGGGAAAATCCAAGACAAAACTCTTAAATAGCAAAGCATGGGTCAAACCAGAATAACAAATACAAGAATTGAATGCTCAGTAGAAGAATACAATACTCACAATACCTCGCAAAGAGGCAATGGTATGTGTGTGCTTTATATATGGACTGGGTGAGAGCAGGTGTACAGAATTAGGGTGATTGAGTCCGGTTATGGGAATTGTAGTTCTGAGCAATCTAGGAAGGGGAAGATGTAGTTCTCAGGGAGGAGGAACTGGGAAACGTTACAGGTGCTCTGTGATACAGCAATATAAAACCCATAGCAACAAATGAAATGAAATATAATATAAATAATAATAAATAATATAAATAAATGTAAACAGACAAACAGTTAAAAACACATATTGAGAAAATAACTCACATTAACTTCGAAAGTCATGTAACAGGCATTTCTATTTGTTTTAGAAGATACCTCTTGGATATTAATATTTTCCCAACAGATCAAGGCATGACAATAAATGTGTTTACCCAAAGGGATATATTTATGTTTTCTTCATTTAATTATGTATGTTTCATGATGATGGTGGAGAGAATGGTAAAAGGTGCTCACTGCTCAGGCATTGGACAACATATGTTGCGTCCCTCACTTTGGAATAGTAGGCACTGCTGGGGCATTAATAAAACTCACCTACTACCCTATATTAGAGCTTGCGATTTCTGCCCGAACCCGACGGGACCGACCCTAACCCGTCAGGTTCGGATTGATTCGCTCTTAATTTCTCACATTTCACCAGGCACGTCGGGTTAGGGCCGGGTTCGGCCTGTAAATGTATTACGGTAATAAAAAAATATACTTTTATATTGCAACCTTTCTTCTTACTTGGTTAATTTAAGCAACTCCTATCTATCTCAGTCAAATCGGTTCCTGTCCCCGCCCTTTTCCCCTCTCCCTGTGACTGATTTTTTTATGGTATTTAGAGAGAAATACAAAATCGCTTCTGGCGATTACAGTTTGTCAGACAAGGAAAAGAAACGTAAGTCGGAGGTTTGGAAACACTTTGACAATGAGCATGGTCAAACTAATACACCGGTGGGTTATGTGCAATATAAAAGTTGTCACAGTCTTTTTAAGTATGAGAGTATCCCAAACTGAACTTGACCTGTCTCAAAATGAAAGTGGAGACTGCTTATCGCAAATCATTCCTATATACAACTGCTGTTTTGAGAATTTGCTTATACAGTGATCAATTAGTCAGCTTATAATGTTAATAGTTGGGTCTTGTCATCCATATCAACACTTAAAAAAAATAAAATAAAGGTGTAACCTAATGGTCTCCCCTAGAGAGTGAGATTGATAGGCCATAGCCTAGAGAGATACAGTAAGTGGTTTCTCTCCTATGTGTAGCGTTTCATGTTCGCATACGGTTTTATGCTATTATGGCCTTTCATTACCCATTGCGATCACATGTTTAGTCTAGTTTAGCGTCTGTGTCCAATAACGTAGGCTAGTATCATTTTCCAATAGATTGTTTCCAATCTAATCTAATCCAACTTAATCTATCCCAGCATTCATTCATTCACAATTTTTTCTTGTATTTAAGTTCGTTATTGTTTTATGTTGCAGTCTGTGAAGTTGTCTTTGTTAAATAATATAGCCTTGTTTTTACCACACGTGGCTTTTTCATTTTGTTAAATGTTTATCTTTAATAAAACAACGGTTATTTTCGCCATTCCTTGCACATTTGTCTCCGTTCAAAATGTCGGGCTGTAATTTTTGATAAATAAAAAATGTATCAAGGTGCCGGTTCGGTCTCGGGTTCGGACAGATCTGTGTCGGGTTCGGTCAGTGTCTGGTTAACATTTTCAGGACCGATTAAAGCTCTACCCTACATATGCCACTGTGTGAGAGAAGTATTTGTCTATGTGTCACACTTTGATGTCATAGTGTTGTTAGGAGAGACGGAGACCAGAGCAGGGAGGAGCGTTCTAGATGTTTGATGAACAGAGTGAAGAGGACTGCACTGGAACTGCTTAATAAAACGTACATTGGAACTGCACAATGTCTAGATATATATTCACAAGTGATAAACGCGGCAGTGATGCGACTAATATATACATAGCATACGCCTGGTTCTGACAATGACACATGTACATATTGTACGACACATAACGTGGTGAAGGCTCAATCAAATATGTACATGCTTAAGAAAAACAACAGCACAGCACAGGTCATACGATATAAACATGACTATCTTCTCCTCTGAAACAGGAGTTCACTCATAATAACGCGCCAACAAGTCAGCAGGGACAGGGAAGATGGCTAAAATTGATGGGAAGATGGATGGAGCCAAATACACGACCATTCTGGAAGAAAACCTGATGGAGTCTGCAAAAGACCTGAGACTGGGACAGAGATTTGTCTTCCAACAAGACAATGATGCAAAACATAAAGCAAAATATACATATCCAGGTGTTAGAATGGCCAAGTCAAAGTCCAGACCTGAATCCAATCGAGAATCTGTGGAAAGAACTGAAAACTGCTGTTCACAAACACTCTCCATCCAACCTCACTGAGCTCGAACTGTTTTGCAAAGAGGAATGGGCAAAAATGTCAGTCTCTTGATGTGCAAAACTGACAGAGACATACCCCAAGCGACTTACAGCTGTAATCACAGCAAAAGGTGGCGCTACAAAGTATTAACTTTGGGCTGAATAATTTTGCAAGCCGAATTTTTCAGTTTTTTATTTATTAAAAAAGTTTGAAATATCCAATAAATTTTTTCCACTTCATGATTGTGTCCCACTTGTTGATTCTTCACAAAAAAATTACAGCTTCATATCTTTATGTTCGATGCCTGAAATGTGGCAAAAGGTCGAAAAGTTCAAGGGGGCCGAATACTTTCACAAGGCACTGTAGATGTTGAACAGTTCCAATGTACATTGTTTTCAGCAGTTCCAGTGCAGTCCTCTTCACCTGTTCATTAAACATCAAGAACGCTCCTCCCTGCTCTGGTCTCCGTCTCTCCTCATTGTCGAGGGGAAACGCCAGAATAATCCTCCAAACAGTAAACCTCTTCTGAGACAAAGTCCTTCTCAGAAAAGGACCAACAAGGAGATGTATAGCCATATACCTCCACAAAGTCCCAGAGAGAAGCGACTTGCCGTTTCCCCACCGACCACTCTCTCTCCGTGCTGGGGAAAAGGATAGAGCGAGCAGCCGGTGCATCTCTGAACTGAGGTCCTCCCCACGTCAGGGCATAGCTCTCGGTGGGAACTCCAGTATGTTCTCTGACTGTCGGCTTCAAAGTCCTTTTCTTTCTTAGGTTGGGCATTCTTACACTGTTAGCGGTTGCAGTTGCTTTGTGATCATTCCAGGAGTGGACATATCCATAATGTTGTGATAAGTGAGTTGCCTATGTATGTATGAAATGCGTAACTGTCTGTTTGACATTATATGAATACTTCCTTCCCTGAAGTTGTGCTAGTCACTCATCATATGTTATTAGAATGTGCGTATTGCCAGGAGAAATAATATTGAGTATTAGCCGTCAGCATACCGTGCAGCTGTTAATAGCACGTAGGCTATATATATGAATGTATATCTCAGTTAAGCATTCGACTACGTTGTACCCTGCGCATTGTTTGGTTCCATTCCTGGTGTTTTTGTGAAAATAAAGCAACTATCATCGACCTCCACCAGCATTCTGTCTGTCGAGTTCCCTCCTTTCCTCTCCACCCATCAAAACCCTGACACTATGTTTATGTACACAACAATTATAGGCCTACGTTGGTGTGAAGTGTGTCCTCGTCAGTTTGGCTTCAAAAATATGTGTCTCGTTAACCTGCCTGGCCGGTTTAACTGGCGAAAATACATTTAACTCCAAAAAGAGTCTACTCCCACCAAAGGGAGTCAGAGTTAGAATCGATTACAAAAACCCTGGAGTCATTCACTCTTACTCTGGATGTTTGTTTGTCAGTCTAAATCTACTGAAATGGTGACCATCTTGATGGAGTGTGATGTGTAAGATGAGAAAGCAGAAGTTAAGTCATGTATGTCATAATCATACACCGTCTGTAATGCTCAGCCCAGTGGGGGCTGGCGTCAAGGACTGAGCATGGACTCTTCTATTGTATCATTAGTTTCCTATTTATGTTTAGTTCCATTTTTGTATGTTCTGTATCAGTTAAGTGCTAAAGCATGGTGGTTCCGTTGTGACTCTTATTTTGAAGTATCTTTCCTTTGAGGTCAACCACGCCTCTTCCTGGCCAGGGCTGCTGGGAAATACAGTTGGGACTGGAGAAAGCTGGAAATGTGTAGAAGGTTCTGATTGAGGATTGTAAACAGCCGGGTCTTGTTGGAGTGATCAAGGTGCCCATATAAGCAGTCCTGCCCAGGGAGAGACGTGGAGCATTAACCAAATGTTCGTGGCAAGTGGTGTGTGATTATTTTCTGCATATCCCCGTCTCCATGACAAGGAATATTGTTCTTTCGAATTATGGATAATATGACCAGCTACAATCACGTGAGTTGCTACATGTATTAGCTTTGTATATTGGGCGTTCGTATTATACTTTGACGTTAGCCAGCGTGCGTACCGCTGTAAGAGTACATTGTGTAGTTTATAGGGCTGTTTATTAGTGTGCGCCCTTATCTGTGTCTCTTTGGGATTGTTGAACTGGATTAGGCCTCATGCAGAGAATAAATAACAAACCCCTACAATCTACTGCCTTTGTGTCCCCCTCTCATCACAACACCTGCCAACACTGTAACACCATGTATATATCCGGTCATAATTGTAAAAAAACAGTGGCTATCTGTACATCTTTGCCAAGCGCAAACCAGTACAAAAGGAATCAATAAATTGTTGGGGAGGGTCATGCCTCTTTTCCCAATCATTTTGGAGGGTCATAGAAAAATGTATTGCTGGTCAGGTCTATTTTGACTAAAGATCCCAAAACTCATCCAGTAGCCCCTTAAATAAAAACGAATTGTCCCTAAGTGTCACAATTCAGATGCTGAGGTTGTGTGGTAGGAGAGATTGGACACCAGAATGCGGGAGGATCGTTCAAGTTGTTTAATGATAATTGAGAGAGTGAAGGACTGCACAGGTATAGCTGATGACATCGACTCATTGGAACTGCACAAAACTATATATTACCTACAAGTGCTCTTAACGTGGCACTGACGTGACAGTAAACATAGAGTATGCCTGGTTCGAACAATGAGAGCAAACACATCGTACGACACTTAACAAGGTAAAGGCTCAATCAAATATGAATGTTAATACGACACATCAGCATAGCACAGCAGGATGGAAAATAACTTACAACAGTTCGCTCTCTCTCTCTATATCTCTCTCTCTCTCTCCTCTGACAGGAGTGTACAACTCACAATAACACACGCCAAACCTCCGAAACACTGGGGTAAATAGGCATCTTGATTATTCGTTACGCACCAGTGTGGAGAGTTAACTAGTGCACCATACGTGCGCAATGAGTAACCAAGTGCCCACCACTCCAGCGCCCAGAGGTCGGCGCCTAACCAAACATATACAAACACATGAAATAATATGCAACGTACATAATAAACTAAAGACATTTAACATATAGTCCATCACCATCAGGTGAGTTGCCACGACAGCTTTGGCCATTGTGACACTAAGAAACATTCACAGTGATCTCTTAATTTTTTCCAGAGCTGTATGTAAATAGTAGGCAAGATATCAGAAACAGAAAGAAACAGAAGGAATCAAGCAACACAGCAGGCAGAAGGACACCGCTGGGGAGCAAAGAAAAAAGTATGCAGAGCTACCAATGAATACGCAATCATCAACCTGATCCAATTTCAGATTAGATGGAAACATTTTGTTTATTTGTGAAATTGCTGAGTGGTGTGTGGGAACATAGGGGAGTAAAAATAAATCAGAGGAAACAGGTAAACAGAGTCCACCTTGGTGTGGTGGGCATGTAGGTTGTTGCAGCGAATGCGTATAATAATAGAAAGCCCTGCTTTGCAAATGGAACAAGCTGTTTTTTGTTTTGTGAGTTCATTCTGCTGCCATTTTCAATGCACTCATGAATGTACTAATGATTTGTTCACACTTCATGGCTTAATGCTCAGATCCATTTTAATTTTTGAAATGTTATTTGGCATACTGTTCAAACAGCGTTTACATGTGACCTAATCGGATGTGTCTGCATTCAGACAGCGAGGTCTTGATGCGTTACACAATAGAAATTTCATGACACCCAGCAAAATTTGCATATATTTAGGTTATTCTTTGTATGTGTAATTCACACCTTATTGAAGGAAAAATAAAATGCATCAGGCTATCAGTCTAATCTGAGGTTGGTGCTAGTGAAGAAAAAACAGGCAAGGCTAGAGAGTATAGAGATACTGTTATTCACGTCGGCAATGCTAGGATGAAATAGAGGTTACCAGGCAGAACTTAGCTTCAGTATGTATTATTAGTTAGAAATATGTGTCGGCATCAAGTAATTGCCTCCGGTCCCCTTCTAGTTAGTGGTAGATGACCTGTTGAAAGCATATTTTTATCAATATTAGACACTACAATGTTACAAATCAATGTCATAGCTTACCCAAAACAGAAGTGGAAGACATTAAGAGTGTATTTAATTATTTTGATGATGAGAAAAAAAAGGGAATATAATATATTATTAGGTATGGAATGACAAAATATTATGTAATTTACCCCACTGTTTCTTCCAATGTCTCTCTCCGTCAGAACCTATTGAAACCATATTTATTTTACAATGTTCAACATTTCTCCAACAAACGGTTCACATTAAAAGTCATTGTCATAACTTACCCAACACTAAAGTGGAAGATAGTAGGAGTGTAATTACTTACAACCCCAAGTCTGAAAAAGTTGGAAGAGTATGGAAAATGCAAGAAAAACAAAAAGTCACTTTAATATTCGAATCACCTGGTATATTGAAAACAAATTGCGATGTTTTACTTTATGAATTTAATGTATTTTTTTAAATATACACTTATCTGAAGATACCAGTTGGTTAAGTTTAGCAAACTGAATTTTCCCTCATTCATCCATTATGTATGTCCTCAGCTGTGCAACTGTACAGGGCCTTTGTTGCCTTATTTTATGCTTCATAATGTGCCGAAACATTCTCAATCAGAGACAGGTCAGGACTGCAGGCAGGCCATGCTAGCACCCACAGACTCTGCTTACACAACCATGCGCTTGTAATCCAGGCAGAATGTGGTTTAGCGCTGTCCTGCTGGAAAATGCAGGGACATCCCTGGAAAAGACGACATCTGGATGGCAGCATGTGTTGCTCCAAAATGTGTAAACATCTTTCTGCATTAACGGTGCACTCACAGATGTGCAAGTTACTGCAAAATAAGGCAACAAAGGCCCCATACAGTTGTGACTGAGGACATGCATAATGGAGTATCCAAAAGCATAATAAGAGTTATTAAAAGAAAGGGTGATGTTACACATTGGTAAACATTCAACTTTCAACTTTTTTGAAGTGTGTTGCAGTCATCAGATTTGAAATGAAGGGAATATAATATATTATTAAGTAGGGAATGAGAGAATATTATATAACTTAACCCACTGTTTCCTCCAGTGTGTCTCTTGATCAGGACCGGTTGAAAGCATGTTTTTGACAATAGACATTTCTCAAACAAAAAAAGGGAATATTAGATATTTTTTAGTGAAAGAGAAAACATGATATAACTTATCCCAGTATGCATTCTTCCTCCAATGATGATCAGGCTAGGTAAAGCCAAAGTGCAACACGATAAGCACTGGTCAGCAAAATATCACTATAGAGAACTGCCCTATAGTACTGTCAGTGGCGGGCCGTGCATTTTACACCTTCACTATTATCCCGAAATTAAAACTCATTATAATAACCTCACAATGACATTCTAGGGCTATAGGTTATTGTCATTCGGCATATAATGCACCCCATATTCATAGTGAAGATAAGTTTATTCCACTCGATAAAGGTTATTTTACACAAGGCTCAACACCTATGAGACTTACAATACACTAATTGACCCGACACGACTGAAACCATATGAATGTAGCCTACCACTCTTAAGTATTCCTACATATCCAGAAGAACATCAGTTACATAGCAGGTCAAGAATGTGTAATATTTATTCCAGATGTTAATGGTTTACGTCTCCTTCCCTAATTAGCTAAAGTGAGAGAAACACTTTTGTAAACGCAAATGCAATAGACGTTTGTGTTCAAATTTGCCCTAAGCATTGCAGACGTTTTGTGTAAGATGAGAATGTCTGTTTGAAGTGACTTTCTCCAAAACAGGGATAATTACCTAATCATATATAATTCTGTTAAGGTATTTGATTGTTTTATTATAATCGGTACACAATTATAGCTGTACTATCACTGTAATCTATTGAACAAAATACAAAATAACTCCCCAAAGCTGCTCATTATCTGAAATCGAAGTCCGTCCTCATGTCTCTTTTAAAAAGACTTCTATGATGCGGTTGTACAGCACATCTTTGCATTAAGTTCCAATAAATGATCTTGCCCAGTGCTGAGAGTCGATCCTGCCTAGTCCTATATTCGCCAAGAAAGCTACTTTTTCACCTCCATCTGCCATTCTGCTAAAAGTAAAAAATCTAACAATCTAAAAATTGAAAGTTTAAAGAAATCAGAGACGGGTGTAAGCTAGTTCTTGTTCGGATGGATTTTTTTTATGGAACTTTATTGAACTGCCACTCCTACCAGCAGCAGTAACGATGCTGACGTAAGGCTAGGTTTGCAGAAACATTTTAGTTGGTCAAAGAACACACCCAACATGGTAAAGTCGAAATCTGATTGGTTAAAAATATGACAATCAACAACATGGTCCTGATGGGCTTCAACAGCAGACGGTATTCACACTCAATTCTGAATACCCCAGTTTACACGGAGACAACACAAATCTTATTGGATAAAAGCTTTCATTTATATGAGCTGCGCTAAAAGCAAGACATTGCAACGTACTGTAGCAATGAAATTACCTTATGCCTCGTCTCCATTGTGAGGCCACCTAGGCTATACTAGGCGGTTCTAGGTAGGCTTCAAACCAGGCGGTTTGGGGGGGTTGGTATGTCTCCACTGCCTTCAGTGGAATGTGGGCTCTGATGTCTTTCGCGGGAAAAACATTCCTATGACGTTTTTTACGATTTAAGACGGCGTCAGATGACGCGCATCCAGAGCAACCTGTGACTGCCAACCGCGAATCACTGTAGTAAAACAATCACGTAGACCCAGAAGGGTGCATTTACAAAATGCAAAACCTAGTTGATTTCGAGTCGCTTACATTTTCTTTTTTTGATTTGTGTTTACTTTTTAAAGTTCTTGTGAAGTCCAGGCAAAATGTATTAAATAGGAACCGCAGAGAAAGACTGATCCTGCAATGCCAGCTGCACAGGCAACGCATGCAAAGACGTTCCTCTAATTATTATTTTCCTTAATAACTACCTATACCGTTTGTACTTTAAATATGGCGCCAGTTGAAACCACACACCAAAACACTAGTGTGACATCACGTCTACGTTTTCACCTAGATCAATCAGCGATTCTGCCAAACTTGAACCAGGGATAAGACCGCCCAACGGTGCTACCGGCACAAGCTTCCAAAGGAGGCTGCCAGCCTGCTAAAAAATTGTGAAAAGTTTGAGTTCCAGAATTTAGAAGCGTAATGGAGACACATCTATAACCAGGCGGAACGGTTAATTTCACGGTTCCACATGGTAATGGAGAAGAGGCATTATAGACTAATTGAAATGAACCTTGTAAAATATACAGTGCCTTGTGAAAGTATTCGGCCCCCTTGAACTTTTCGACCTTATGCCACATTTCAGGCTTCAAACATAAAGATATGAAACTGTAATTTTTTGTGAAGAATCAACAACAGGTGGGACACAATCATGAAGTGGAACGAAATTTATTGGATATTTCAAACGTTTTAAACAGGCCCAAACCATGATGCTGCCACCACCATGTTTGACAGTGGGGATGGTGTGTTCAGGGTGATGAGCTATGTTGCTTTTACGCCAAACATAACGTTTTGCATTATTGCCAAAAATGTCTGCATCTCTGATCAGTCTACCTCTTATATGAGCTGAAAGTTTAGAGGGACGGCCGGGTCTTGGTAGATTTGCAGTGGTCTGATACTCCCATTTCAATATTATTGCTTGCACAGTGCTCCTTGGGATGTTTAAAGCTTGGGAAATCTTTCTGTATCCAAATCTGGCTTTAAACTTCTCCACAACAGTATCTCGGACCTGCCTGGTGTATTCCTTGTTCTTCATGATGGTCTCTGTGCTTTTAACGGACCTCTTAGACTATCACAGAGCAGGTGTATTTATACAGAGACTTGATTACACACAGGTGGATTCTATTCATCATCATTTATTTAGGTCAACATTGGATCATTCAGAGATCCTCACTGAACTTGTGGAGAGAGTTTGCTGCACTGAAAGTAAAGGGGCTGAATATTTTTGCTCGCCCAATTTGTCAGTTTTTTATTTGTTAAAAAAGTTTGAAATATCCAATAAATTTAATTCCACTATATGATTGTGTCCCACTTGTTGTTGCTTCTTCACAAAAAATTACAGTTTTATATCTATATGTTTGAAGCCGGAAATGTGGCAAAAGGTTGAAATGTTCAAGGGGGCCGAATACTTTCGCAAGGCAATGTGTATAGTGTTAAAGTACATTAAAGAAGTACAAAAATACATTTCTGATTCTAATTATCTTTGGGCCTGCAGAGAAGGCCTTGCAGGCCCTGACGGCCCACCACTGAGTACTGTACTGTAGGAAACCTATTTAACTCTGTTTAGCAAATCTGCCTGAAGAACATTACAGTAGTCACCCAGCTAGCTAGGTTGTTAACTTTAGAATTTACCAGAAGGCAATAAACCATTTAGATATAGTCATTAACTAGCAAACACTAATGTTAGCTAGCATGCGCTAACGTTAGCTAGCATGCACTACCGTTAGCTAGCATGCGCTCACGTTAATTAACACCCCAAAAACTCATACTTCCCAAAAGGATAGCTATTAATTAATCTTTGGTAGATACAGTACTAGCTATACAGTACAGCCATGATACTGAGATGCAGCTAAATTCTGCTAAAGTAGTTTGCTAGCAAATCAAACGCAAGCCAGCCTTAAATAAATCAAACCAGCTAGCTAGGTACTGTAGCAAACACCATACATTTACATCAAAGCATAGATTTTCAAACATTACACATATTGATTTGTTCTCTTACCTCAGTATTTACTGATTTCACTACTCTTTTGAGTCAATTCAAGGCTTCTTTGAATGCCACAGCTTTTTCTTTAGTAAAAAGACCGCGCTCAGAGAACAATACATTAACATCTGGGTTGCCAGTGCAAATAGCAAATTCTAGCCCAATAATTGCTCAATAACAGCTAAAAATTCCTTATACATGAGCACAATTTGTTTACGTCGCAACTGAGTTTATAATTCCAATACTTAAAAAAATATAAAGTGTTGCAGTAAACACCAGGAGAAGAGGGATGTGGATATAGGTGAACAGCAAGTTTAGTAAAGTCTCATTCTTGCTTATTCTCGAACTCATCCCTGATCATCTTTGTATTTTTATCTGTCTTTGTTTGTAACGTGTTAGGTAGGTTTAGAGAGATGGAAGACCAGACAGGCAGCAGATGTAATTGGTTTCTTTATAAGGGTTAGATCCAAACAAGGTAGTACAGCCGCGGGTATTTGCAGGTGACACGTTACTGAACAGCACAACGAATATATATTTATCTTACACACACTCTTACCGCGGTGTGGACGCGACTACAATATACAGAGCGTATGCATATAGACAAACTGCACTCTTTTCACAGCTACTTCTTCACATGACATGACATACATTTTGGACCGTTATCACCCTCGATGCCCCGTAATGAAAACAGAAATTACAAATGCATATTCACGTTACTTCTTGTATCAACAATGTCCGACATCTCTCTCTCAGTCTGTTCAGCTTATATCCTATAGCTAACTAGCTACGGTAACACGGCTAACTGTAGTTGCTAATCAAGATCTACCAACACAATCTAACAAAGCCTACCCCTAGTTTCGTGAGAACAGACTGAGTGGGAGATGTTAGATTTAAAAGGGACCCACACAAGAAACACCATGCATAGTAGTGAAATGGAAACAGAATATATATATGTATATAAAATAAATAAAATATAAAGGATCACTAATAAATGTTCATTAGTCCCTGTAAACGCCAGCCTCGCTGGCTGAGGAACCAGGAACA
The DNA here is from genome assembly GCA_016801145.1 of Umbra pygmaea. NCBI lineage: Eukaryota > Metazoa > Chordata > Actinopteri > Esociformes > Umbridae > Umbra > Umbra pygmaea. The sequence continues at coordinate 17,603 of JACXGM010006580.1, read as the reverse complement.
GGCAGTGCAGGGGGTTCTGGGACAGGCTGGGCAGTGGGCCCAGGGACAGGCCGGGCAGTGGGCCCAGGGACAGGCCGGGCAGTGGAGCAGGAGGCCCTGTCGGCGGCGGCGGAGCATGAGGCCCTTTCGGGGGCGGCAGAGCATGATGCCCTGTCGGCGGTGCCAGAGCAGGAGGTCCTGTTGGCGATGCCGGAGCAGGAGGCCCTGTTGGTGGGTCCCCGAAGTCCGGTGGCGGAGTTAGGGAAATACACTCCATGTCCCAGGTGACTTGGAGTGTTGGAGCCGGCTGTGGCGGGACCCGACACGGAGCTGGGTGTGGTGGGACCCGACGCGGAGCCGGCTGTGGTGGGGCCTGTTGTGGAGCCGGCTGAGGTTGGGCCTGTAGGTCGGCAGCCAAGGTCTGATGGAGAGAGGCCAGAATCAGCTGGATGTCCGCAGAGGGGCCTGTGGCAGGTGGAATGTCTCACTGGTGGGTTTACATGGCGCCACACAGTCCCCTTTTTCAGAAGCACTTAAAATCAATTTAACTCCATGTCCCAGGGGACCCCCTCTTGATAAATTATCAAAATGCAGATATCATTGCTTTTACTACACTATTAGCCAGACGCAGGATTTTGCTGCAGTGGAAGTCCTCTCAGCCACCCTTAGCCTCTCTTGTCATTTTTGAAACTTGAGAAATTTAAGTATTCCATGAGGGGATTCTAAGTTTGGACATAGCGTTTAGTATGGATCATGTGGGTTGTATGTTTTCATTCAGCTTCAATGCATCTAATTTTGACTGGTGGAAGTGGTTGTTTGACTTGAATATTAGAATGTTACACTCCATAGCTAGTTGAATACATTTCTAGTTGAATTTCATATGCATACATTAGTAAAACTGATTTATTGATTTAGAGTTAATTACACAAATATGTTTTGGAACGCATTGCCTATATGCTAAATTGCATGGTACTTGTTATTTTTGTGGAACTATTGAATCGGATGGAAATTCAACTTTTGCCAGATTGCGTTCTGCGCTTGCTGGCGGCAACACCAAGGGTAAGATTTAGAACCTTAAGGATTATTTTTAGATAATTGAGACTGAGGTTCTGTGTTTGGATTAAATGCGCTTGCATGAACATGCATGCTGGGAGTAGCCCAGAATAACGTTATTGTACATAACCTAAGGGAGGTAAAGTTCTATGGTTACGTGTTGGCTTGATGGAAATGTGAAAGAGACTCACACACCTTCTGTGCTAGTAACAATATTTTTAATGGCAAAGATTCAGTCAAAAGACCTTGACCGGAACGTTGCCATTGAAAATATTGTTACTAGCACAGGCACTGTGCGAGAGTGTCTTTCACAGTTATACTCTTGTCTTACACGCACCTGTCCTAACTCTTCTACCAGGTGTGCGATTTTGTGATTTTCTAGGCTTGATGGAAATAAAATGGAACAAATGTGGAAGCAGTGGATTGGATGAGTAGACTCTAGAGAGTTTGTAATAAGCGAGAAAGTGGATTTGTAATTAAGGTGTGTGTATGGTGGCCTGCCTGTATGTCTGTGTGTTTGCCTGTCTGTGTGCGTCGGCCTGTATGAATACATGTTATATGACTCCTAAGGCAACGAGGAGCCTACTCGTTTGCTCAATGAGTCACGGATGCGAATGGTGAGTGAGTGCCTTGTACATGAATAAAATAAATGATTGAGGAATGACTGAAATGAGTGGAATATTGCAAACCTTTGTGTGCATATGAACATAATTGTTATGATTTTGAATGAATATGGACAAGTAGTATGTCACTAGGTGGTGATGATGTTGAAAAGTAGATTGGTATTGTGTTAGGCTCTGTACTACAGAGAGGAAGAAGGGGAGGTAAGATTAATATGCGCCGGCAGCCAGCATTTTCTTTTAGGAAAGGGAAGTATGGTGCAGCAAAAACTAGAGGAATAAATGGATTAAGGGGGAATGATAATGTACTGATTAATTTGGGTAACTATAGGATTAGACTGGGTTTAAAGTGATGATTCAAGGTTAATCCATATTTTGGTAAGGGATTGTTTCTTTGTACTTTGAAATGGCTGGCGGTCACCTGCCGGTTATCAGAAAATATGTACAGGGGAGAGATGCGCGAATGGGGCGGCATTTATTTGTGCTAAAGGTTTGGTGTTATTTCAATGATTTACCAATGTAACAGGAGTCCCAGAGTTGGACTCCTGTTCCATATGAACTGAGATTGGACTCTTTACATATTAGATATTTGTGTTTAATTATCTATTTTCATATACCAGTATTTATGTGCTGTTGATTGTGTTGTATTAAATGTATCATGATTATTATGTGTGCTGTGTAGCGCCTTGCTTTCTTTCACCTGGTGCTGATTGGGTACTGAGCTGGTCTAATCACTTAAACACTATCAGCTGGTTAGCTCAGTCTCTATATCAGTCCAGGTGAACGAGAGGAAGGCGCGATTCATTACTATATTGTCATTGGTGCGATCGTGTTAGATATATATACATGACCTCCTCTAGATTCCTAGACATTCTTATATAGATTCTCTACAATCTCACCCTGTGAGCTTATGCGTATTTCCAGAAGGGGCGATTCTAGCGGAAGGGCACTCACGTTCGCTTGGCAACACTCTATTATGTCCGCAACACAAACTCTGATTCTACCTTTCAAAACAATAGCACTCGTAATTCATGAAAAAAATACTTGTTAATAATTTGCATAGATAGTTGGTGGGTCTATGTTCATGTATTGCTAAAATTAGTCTGTTGTAGGACGCTAGCGAATGTTTTACAAATGTATCATGTTTTCACGAGATACTGACAATATATTAAATCAAATTCTGTGTACAACATTCGTTATTGTTTTTAATGAAACTTCGTAATTGAAAACATGTTAAACATTAGTTTTTGCAATGAATTCACAATGGTTATTGCATTGAATAATATAGTGTCAAGCGAACGTGAGTGCCCCCCCGCTAGAATCGCGCCTGATTTCCAGTCTTGTCCTGTGCCACGAGAAAGAGCACAGTTGTTGTTATCGTCTGAAGTTTTTTGCTGTCTCCATATATATATTATCCATCTATGCTAGTCGGGAGACAACCTGTCATAAAATCCAACAAACAACAACACTCCAGCGCGGTCTGCCTTTCTTAAACACACCATCATCATGACAACCAAGTTGTGCAACATTTTAAAAATAAAGCGGGATGATCCCTGTGGTAACGTTGATTAGTGTAAAGCACAAGTTGCGTTGCTGGAGGTATTGGGATAGGTGTACAAATGTTGAGAATCAGGAGAAATGGGGGAGTCTGTAAGCCACAGTAGTGGGATCTGGTCCAGAGAGCTAAAGGTGAATGGTGGCACTCTTTAAAGAACCACCCATGCAGGCTTTGCCTGATACGCTCCAATGGTAAATCCTTGCTCCAGTGCCACTCGGGACAGTCACTGGTCTGCTCATGTTGCCCCATGATACCCCATACTTGTGGGATAGGAATACACTGTGTAGTATACTCAACCCGCTTTCAGGGTGGTTGTGGTCTTTTGGTGTCCCTTTGGTGGTGTGGTCTTTGCAATGTCGGTGTGTCTGAATCATGCCTGTTTGGTCCTGCCCGTGGTTTTCTGAGTGCAGGGTCACATCCCCAGACACCTCCCTGTCTCAGCCCCAGATGTTGCTAGATGCTTACTATAAATTTGTTATGTGACAATTTATGATGCAAAAATGCAGTTTTCCAGATGCTGGATAGGTCTTCACTCCGACATGATCGTTTGGATTTTTCAGAGTTCCAAACCATAACACATGCCACAGATTTTCTTGAGCAAAACAAACAAAAACCTGCCATTTCAAATCCAAACAAACATAACTCACAACTAATGTGTGCTTTTATTAATGAAATTTCATGTGATGAAGGCCAATGATGGTGTTTTGTGAAAGATTCACATAAGAAAATGAATTGTTTTGTTGACCATTGAGAGTAAAGATAACAGGATTGTATTACAGCGATTTGGGAGAAATTTCCTTTAACGTTCTGAATTCTGTGTTGTTTGATTGCATTAATTCATGATTCATGTTTTAGGTTATTTTTAGCTGTTTGTGGAGATCAGTTCACCACCAGCAATTTGGCTACAGCAACAATCTACAGTATTAACTGAAAATGTATTTACAAATGCAGGAAACATCCATAAAAATATATGAATAAACTATTTACTAATTGTCATCACTCCTGATCCTGATGCTCCCAAAAGTGAGTACACCTCTCATATTTTTGTAAATTTATGATTATAACTGTGACATCAAAACCTAACCTCATCCCTTTGCGTATTGATTACACTTTACATTTTCATGTTATTTATACGTTAAATGAAATTTTGCGTGCTATAGAGACGCCATAGGTTTATATTGGGAACGGTTGAGTTTAGGCAACACCTAACAGTGAACAGGTAAGATTAGGCAACACTCCAGTGTGGTTAAGGTTAGGGTAAAGTTTAGGTGAATGGTTAGATATGATTTTGGTATGTGTCTAACACAAAAAATGTAGGCGTACCGATTACACGCAACTTTGGCGTATCTATAGCACACAATAGTTAAATTTGGCATCTCTATATCATGATAAACACAACATTGTGTTATATGTACACCTTGGGGTGAGATCTGTCCAATCATTCATGAATGAGGTCTTCAATTATATGTTAGGGTGCAGTGTGGTATGTACATTGATGATATCTTGGTGTACATGTCCCCGTTTGAACAGCGTGTCTCTTTAGTCCGCTAGGTGCTTGATAGACTGTTGGAGCATGACATTTGTCAAAGCCAACAATATTTTGGCTTTGGTTTTGCCAATTAATACAGAAGGATCATTTGTGGTTTTGGTAGTCGTGGCTTTGAGCATGTCCCTGATTAAGGGAGGGCCAACCAGTTTGCAGTGGACCTTAGAGTTGGACAGGGCCTTTAACTTACTGCACTCCTCTCATCCACTGTGTAAGCACACCCTGACTCGTCGTTACAGTTCGTGGTGGAGGTGGATGCTTCTAAGAATGGGGTTGGAGCAAAAAACCCTTTCCTTGATTGGACTGACCCACCGAAACCTGGAGTACATTCAGGCAGCGAGGAGACTGAAACCTCGATAGCCAAGGTGGTCATTGTTCCTGGCCTTTACTTTATCATACCTTCCAGGCAGCAAGAACGTGAAGGCCGATGTACTTTTACACCAGTATGAGGAGCAGCCGGTAGATGACAGGCCTGCATACTGGTGTCAGTAGAATGGGAGCTGGATACAGAGATTCATCAGACATTACACATGGACCCTGCTCCTGAGCAATGTCCTGCTGATTTGCAGTAATTGGTCCGAGACAGACTCCTCTGCTGGGCGCACACCAACCCCTCATCTGGTCATCCTGGTATTGGCTGCACGATCAGCTGCCTGACTGGCAGGTCCTGATAGCCAACCTTAGCCAAAGATGTAAGGGTGTTTCCTCCTGTTCGGTGTACGCTCAGAGTTAAGCGCAGAGACACCTTCCTGCAGGGATATTAATGCCTCTGCTGTACCCACACTTGCCCTGGTCACATTTACTTAACTGATCTCCCTTTCTCTGAGGGATACACTGCAATCTTGGTCCAGGGGCGGTTCTACACGGGTGCCTAAAGGGGCCAGTGCCCCTGTAAAAATGGCCCTGGCCCCCTGTGGCCCCCCCTGAGCTGACTGAATGATAAAAAGAAAATGAAATTAATTGATCAAGTTATTACAATTTTATACGCTAGCGCCAAAATGTGCCCTTCTGAATAAACACTGGCCCCACCTTGGCCCCCACAGTAAAATTTGTCTAGAACCACCACTGTCTTGGTCGTTGTGGACCAGTTTTCGAAGGCTTGCCACCTCCTGCCTCTGCCCTGTGTGCCCACAGCCCTGGAGAAAGCAGAGGCTCTATTCACCCATGTCTTCTGGCACTATGGCATCCCGGGGGACATTGTTTCCAACCATGGCCCTCTGGTGAGCCTCACAGCATTCCAAAGTGTGTTGGGGTTTCAGCTGGTCCTGGCTCCCTGGAATCCAATGGGGCCATGCCCCTTTACCAACCTAGGGATCGGGTCTGGCTCTCGATCTGGAAACTGTCCCTCCACCTGCCCTGCCAAAAGCTGGGTCTGTGGTTTGTAGGGCACTATAAAATCCTCTGGGGAGTCAATGAGGTGTCATACAAATTGCAACTTCTTGCTTACATGGGTATTCACCCAGTTTTCCATGTGTCTCTCCTCAGGACAATGGTAGGAGGGATGCTGGAGACACTCCCCCGCCATTGGAGATTGAGGATAGCCAGGATTACGCGTTTCAGGTACTGTCATCACTCCTGATTCTGGAGTTCCCCCTACTGGTACCCTGAGGATCTGGCGGTGGGCATCCCGTGCTTTCTGACATCACCGTCCCATCTATTCCTCCCATTCCTGTCACCAACAAACACCTGTACTGGATGTATCATTTTGAGGGGAATTGTTGGATATTGCCTTGTCAAGAGCGTGTGTGTCCATTCATTATTTTACTTGTCTATGTGTTTAGACATGCCTATATTTGAACTCTCCAATTCGGATCTGTTTGTGCCTTGGTGCATGAATCTGAGTTGTGTTCACCTGTGTTTAACAGGTATTTTATTTGGGTATTACTGTAGCCCACTTAGCAAGGATGCCTACTGGCATTGTCTATTATTTTGTGATGCGATCTTGTTAAATCAAAAGAAGGGATGTTTTCAGCTCTGCATTCTGACTCTCTTCCTAACGACAACATGTTACACTATGTCACGACGGCCAGGAATTGTCCAGGCTGTCATGGCAGGAGCTATGTTTGTTTATATTGTGTATTGTATTTGAGTTGGTGCATCACTTTCTGGGCACAAGTCTAGAAAGCCCTTTACTGGGTGGATTATCATTACGCACAAGAGTGTGATTAGCCTCACCTGTTGGTGTTTAGTAATCAGGCAAGCTATATAGGCTGAGCTCCAGAAGGTGCTGTGCATTATTGTGAGTTTGTCTCCTGTCATGTGAGAGAGAGACATGCATGGAGCATGTTAACATCGGTATGTCTGAGGAAGCTGACGGACATTGTGAGTGTACATTATTGACGAGCCTTCACCTCGTTTTATGTCGTACATAATGTTTATGTCATTGTTGAGACAGGCATATGTTACTATCGTGTCTGTGCCGCGTTAGAGTACAGTATATAATACATATCCGTTGTGCAGCTCCTCTGCACTTTGTGTGTCAGTATTTCAAACAACTAAGAAGGGTTTCCACATGTTTACTGTTCATTAAACATCAAGAACGCTCCTCTCTGCATTCTGGTCTCCATTCTTCTCCACCACCAACCTGCCATTTTGTGACACACTAATCCTATATCAATGCTTTACTGTATGTAGTTATTATAAAGTGCTGCCTAAATTAGTAGTGACCTAGAATTTAAGGCCCTTTAATAACAATTATCTAGTCTTATTAAGCTATATACTGCTTGTACTAATATGGTAGGCAATGCCCTAAAATAGATTCCTGAGGACATGTAGAATCTCCATGTTCCAAATTGGTTCCACTATCTGTCTTCATACCTCCCCACTACGGTATTGTTGTTTCTGTCAGATAAATGTCCTTACAGCTCTCTTTGTTGACTGTATCACACACAAGCGTTCTATTTTGTTTTTCAAATGACCAATTAGTATTGATTGATATGACTGGTGTGCTACATTTTCTTTTTCTTTTTCTTTAAGTGAACCTGCCAGCATTATGAAATTGATATCTCTGTTTGTCCCTGTGTTGAGACATCTTAAAATGGCAGGAGGCACAGTGTCTAGGTATGCCAGCCTTTTTACTCTGACAGTTGTGTAGACTTTGATTAATGATGTGCTCATTTCCTGCCTCTTCCCCCCCCACACACCCTGGACTGCAGGAAGTCTATTCCCACCAGAAACACTCATTTTGAAATGTACTGTGGCAGAGTCAATAGGCGAGACAGAAGCGTGTCTCCATTTGGAACTGCCTCTGTTCAATTGCACGTTTATTTCTTCCCCATTATGTTTCACCATTAGGCTCAATTTCCATTTTGCTCTGTGTAGAATCAGTTCTCATAAATAAATGGAGTTTGATATTGATCTGAACGCAAACAAAAGCCCATTTGTGTTTTACAGTAATTAGGATTATGTAGGGGCATGCAAGTTTTCTAGTAAATATGCCACACTTTCAGAAGTTCTGTTTTTGTTACTGGTCATGGGCCTAGGAGGGAATATGACAACAGAATATCAGCACCAACTATCCATATTTACACATTTATAAATCCAATAACTTCTGGTCCTATTTTTAATATATTTTACAAAGTTGGTTTGCTAGCATTAACTGTGAATTGAATATGTTGCATATTAGGATGAAAGTTAAAAACATGTAGGTATACAATAAAATGAATTGGCTGAGTGCATTCAATGAAAGATTAGACAAATAAATGCAGGTAAGTGATCAATAGAACAGCCAATGCCATAAACATACAGTACATTTAAGTCACCTGTATTGGTTGACTGCCTTTTTCATGCTGGTCTCTAGGGTAGGCCTAAGGTAATGTTCTGTACTTAGACATTATACATAAGGCACCTTCACATCATTCACAAATTCCAAGTCGGTTCATTTAGACTGGACAATAGAAAAGTCCAGAGTATTATATATAAACTCGGCAAAAAAAGTCATTTCATTCAGATTACCCCACTCTGTCACTAAGGTACCTACAAGTTCCTGTGGGGAATTGCCCTAGCCCTCACCCTCTGGGAACATCTGTAGGCCCCTGTCCAAGAGATCTTCAACACACAACTCCGGCAGTAAGGATGGGACGCTGTTGACCTCAACTGAAGAGGTAATCGGGTGGTGGAAGGAGCATTTTGAGGAACTCCTAAATCTGACTTACACGCCCTCCATTATAGAGGCAGAGCTGGAGGCTGATGGGGGGTAATCGTCAATTTCCCTAGCAGAGGTCACTGAAGTAGTCAAATAACTCTAGAGTGACCAAGCCCCGGGTACTGATGAGATCGGTCCAAAAATGCTGAAAGTTTTGGGTGGGGCTCTCTTGGTTGACACGTCTTTTCACATTGCGTGGGAGTCTGGGTCAGTGTCAAAGGAGTGCCAGACTGGTGTGGTGGTTCACCTGTTCAAAAAGGGGCACCAGAGAGTGTGTGCCAATTACAGTTGTATGCAAACGTTTACGCACCCCTGACAATTTCCATGAGTTTCAATTTATAAATAATTGGATATTTGGAGGGAGGGAGGTGTTTGAACTTTCCAAGCTAGATGAACGCACAGACACTGAACAATATTCTACAACGGGAGAGGGTAAAAATCAATTAGGGACTAATAGAGACACCTGCGTAATGCATAACCTCTCTCCCTGTCCCATTTAAATGAACATGTGTCCATGATGAGTGAGGGTGGGTGGAGCCAGAGGACGGGAGGACGACGCTATGTCAGACCTTTTGGGGTTTGATGTAATGTATTTTTCTCGCCTTATGTAAAGTCAAGCTTAAATACGGGGAGTTCCATCTCTCTAGTTACATCAGACATTGTTGCTAAAAGTTAATTATAGAGGCGCACAGCGCTTAGACATTTTGTTTTGTTAAGAACAGTGAAGTGGTTGTCCTTGAATTACGAATGAAAAACAAACCTATATTGGACTATGTCATGTATTGCATATTTCTTGGAGTAAAGAAAGGAAATACCTACGGAATATGGTGCAAGTCACGTTTATTGAAACACCTGGCTGCTACAAAAAGACATGGTATTCATGTACAAGGTGATATAACCTTTTATAGTACCATTAGTTTATAACGCTTAATGCCATACATTTTTTGTAGCAGTTAAAGCATTTTTCTATTTTCTGCCTCCATAACCCATCTATAATCAGTGTTTAACCTGGGCCGGAACAGTCCAGAGCATGTACCAGCATGCACATTCTTAACACTGTACAGGTAGCACCATACCAGAAATTGTTTGGCACTTCACTAATGCCGGTGCTGTCAGTATTTATTTTTATATACAGTATGTCAATGGAGAGAAGACATGCTGTGATTCCACTTTCTTTACCCACCACTTGTCTGTAAATCCTGTCTAACTACACAATAGTATACATCTGCTAATATAGTGAATATGATTTTCCAAGTTTGTCAAAAATTGTAAAGCTCATCTTGCATCCCCCATCCCTTTCTCCATCCAGAATCCCAAATTATAAGAATATCAGATGTACCTCCCATCTGACCCTCTTCCCCAACTGGTCCCGAGACTGTGTGTGTGTACCAATTCAGTATTGTATGCGAGTATGCAAGTATGTACAGTAGTTGTCTGCAGAGAAAGCGAGAGTAAGACCTGACTTCAGCATCATGCTGAACTCTAGTCTGTTAAATTGACTACAGTTAATAGTAGATAGCCAATTCTAGATTGCTATTTTTTTTTTAAAGCTAAGCATTAATATCGATGCCAGTCGCATTTCTGTAAAAATATATTGTAATTGCAGGATTAACCCAAACTTTCTATGCTTTGCATGTATTACATACAGTATAAATGCCCTGATTAATGTTTGTAATAAACATCTCTAGTCTTGTACCCAGAATTCTGAGCACAATGCAGCCTGGAAAAGCTTATATTAAAAGTTGGCCTAGTGGGAGGACATTGAGTACCATTGTTGCTATAATTTAATTTCATATTTTCCATTTTGGGGGAGGTATTTTCGTTATTTAAATGTATGGACAGTAGGAAACAGAGTCTAGGAAAACAGGTACAGTGACCATAGAAAATCATCATAACCTGTCAAAATCCTTTTTTGTCACATTACACCCATTAAATTTTAATAATTTAAAAGTTCTGGAAATGCACAAGTTAGCACAAGGATACAAAAAGATGTAAAAGGCTCTAACTCTACCTCTGAGGACCGTTCAGAGCATTATGAACAACTGGAAAGCATTTGGCACCATCAACACCTTGCCTATCGGGCTATACCTCTAAAACTGGATGACCGAGCCAGGAGGACATTGATCAGGGAAGCTACCATGAGGCTTTGAAGAACTTACTGTACAAGTCCTTATGGCTGAGATTGGTTGGTCTGTGTATGTGACAACAATCTCACAAGCTTTACACAAAGCTGGCCAGGATTGAAGGGAAAATGGATGCTGCCAAGTACACCCAAATTCTTGAGGAAAATCTGCAGCCCTCTGTTAGACAGCTGAAGATGGGTAGGTGGTTAAACTTCCTGCAAGACAATGACCCTAAACACACTGCCAGAAAAACTACTCAGTGGCTTAAGGATAGGAAGTTGAATGTCCTTGAGTGGCCAGGTCAGAGCACTGACCTAAATCCAATTGAAAATCACGTCTTATTAATGTCTCTCGACTGCCTGCTGGATTACCTGGTTAAGCACACCTGTATTGAGTTATCGTTAGTACCACACCCTATATCTGCTCTCAGTATATTCATGTCTGTTAAATACTTATATGGTTTCTGAGCCTGAGATCCTGCGTCTGCTTCTTACAGAATCACCAACCTGATAATGGTTTTAGACACAGTAGTAGAAAATTACCGTTTTTTGACACAACATCACCATCAACTCACAGATCTGGAGGTACTGCAAGCCATTCGAAGATTGGAGACGTCCACGGCCGCTTCACCTGTGTCACCACATCCCAATTCGGCTGCATCAACCACCCATCCACCCCTTTACACCACAAAATGAGGCATGCCTCGCTCTACCAGAACGCTATGACGGTAACCCCTTCAAATGCCACAGTTTTCTTTTGCAGTGTGGGCTTTCGCCCACCGACCAGGTCACAACATCTCCAACCGTGCCAAGTTGGAGTGGGGCACAGCACTTTGGGAGCATGGGGGTCCAGAAGTGGATTCCTATGATGAGTTTACGACTCTCCTACATTCCGTCTTCAATCATCCTCTCAACGGAAAGGAGGAGGGAGAGCGTCTATTCCTGCTTCGTCAGGGAACCCAAACAGCAGCCGAATATTCATTGGCTTTTCCGCGCAGTAGATGGTATGAGGAGGCGTTGGTCACTGTGTTCCGGCGAAGCTTCAGGGAGGAGGTCCAAGGACAAAGTACTGACCCTGGACCAACTCATCAGTATGGCAGTTAAGTTGGACATGTTGATCAGGGCGTGCAAGCATTCAGGTCGGCATAACATCCTAATGCTGGTTCCACAACCTGCAGAGATGGGGACAACCTGCCGTTCTGCAGCAGAACGGAGATGCCGAATACGTTCTGGATTGCGACTGTATTGTAGCAAGGAGGGTCATGTTCTGGCTCAATGTCCCCTTACAACACCCCTTGACGAGCGTCCTCGCAGGTGTCAAGCACCCATCTCGGCAACAGATGAAGGTAAACCCTCTCCTACCTACCGCACATTTTTCTCATTGTCCTTTCACCATACCTGTATGCTTGCCAGAGTGTGTTGCTTTCAAGCCTATTGCAGCCTTAGTGGACTCAGGAGCGACGGGGAGCTTCATGGACCAGCAGTTTGTTAACAGGTTGGGCATCCGTCTCCAGTCCCTAAGCTCTTAGGTATGGGATACCTATCTGAGAGGGAATCATTATGCATGTTACACTCCCTTTACTTATGACGATTAATCAGGACCATCAAGAATGTTTGTCTTTTTATATTATACCTAACTCTTCTCATCCTATAATTTTGGGCTTACCGTGGTTGTCTACAATCTTGTTATTTCCTGGATAGACAGAACAATCCAGAACTAGTCCCCGGACTGCCGTGTAAGGCTTGTTTTGGAGCCCATATCTATCCTCTATCCATGACAGAAACTGAGGCAATAGAGAAATATATAGACGAGGCTCTCAGTCAGGGATTCATCAGGGCATCATCCTCTCTGCTGTCATCTTCATTCTTATTTGTGAAGAAAAAGGATGAGGGTCTGCATCCCTGCATTGACTACAGGACACTCAATGCTGCCAGAGTGTCGGTATCCTTTAACACTCATTGGCACTACTGTTTACTAATGCATGGGGCAAAATGGTCTACGAAGTTGGACCTACACAGTGCGTATAATCAAATCCGTATCAGAGAAGGGGATGAGGGGAAGACAGCGTTTAGTACCACCACCGGGCATTACAAATACTTGGTGATGCCCTATGGCCTGACCAATGCACCTGCTGTATTCCAAGCCTTTGTGAACAAGGTGTTCCGAGATATGATTGGCCAGGGTGTCATTATTTACATCATTGATATCCTCATATATTCTTCAGTCCTTGAACAACATGTTCGTCAGGTGAGAGCTTTATTACAATGCCTTATCACCATCATCTCTTCGCTAAATCAGAGAAGTGTGTGTTCCATAAACAGGCTGTCTCCTTCCTGGGCTATAATGACACAGGTATTTTTATTACTTTCCTTTTTAGATATATGCCTTTTCTGTAAAGCACTTTGGTCAGCCTAGTGGCTGTTGTAAACGTGCTATAAAAATAAAATGAACTTGAACTATAACATCTCTTCAGGGACACGGATGGAACCCATTCAAGATCTTCAGGAGGATTAACGATGTAATGTATCATCTACAACTCCCTCACTCTTACCGCATTTCCCCATCTTTCCATGTCTACCTACTTAGGCTAAGGATACCCGGACCCCTGGCTACTGAGGACCGCCGCTCGACCCCGCCTCCTCCTCTCTCTGTCGGGGACGAACCGGGCTATGCCGTCCGTGCGCTCCTTCATTTCAGGCATTGGAGGTGGGCTACAATATTTGGTCGACTGGGAGGGGTTTGGTCCCGAGGGTCCCTTCTGCGGACATTCTGGACCACTCCCTCCTTTGGGATTTCCAACGGCGCCATCCGGACCGGCCTGGTCCCCGGTCCAGGGGTCGTTCGGCTCATCCCCCCGTATCATCCGGAGCTGCCTCTAGGGTGGGGGGGTACTGTCGCATCCACTCCAGCGTCGATCCTTGTTCGGCATTCCAGTTCCCTGTCTAATTAATGGGTTATCGTTAGTACCACACCCTATATCTGCCCTTAGTATATTCATGTCTGTGTTGGTGATTATATGCTGTCCTGGGTTTTAGTATCCACTTTAGTTGTCTTTGTTATATATTCTCTGTTCATTAGGCCGGTTGCTTTACGCACTGAGGTTTTGTTATATTTTGGTACATTGACCACCTGTTTTGGTGTTTTCGCCTGTTTGGAGTAGTCTCCTATTAAATACTTACATAGTTTCGGAGCCTGAGATCCTGCGTCTGCCTCCTACAATCACCATCCTCACAGAATCGTGTTACTCGGGCACAAAATCCCATGTTGATATTTGAGTTTATCTCTATAATTATATTGTTTATGATTTTACAGTATTGCTTGTGCATTGCCAGTCAGGGGTACCAGACATTTTGGAGCCCAATGTACTATAATAAGCATGTACATTTGTAATTAGATTTTCTAATAATCTTTTGTTCGGAAAACATGTCTGTCATTACCAATAAAAGTATCAACATATTGTCTTAATTAGCACCCATCAAATCTAAAAGTAGATTATTTTTCCGCAGTGGAACCAAACATAATACAATGTTAAATAAAGAAAACAATAAGTGTGCTTGCAAGTTTCTCTGGTAAAATTCCATCTTCAATTAATCAGGTCAAAAAAATATATTTTCTACAGCTACTTGGTAAAACAATTATTATTCCAGTTAGGTGCTTTCCCCAAGGTCAGTTCCCCACCTGGGCACAACAGCCCCCCTCCCACCTACCCTAGATCCATTTAAAAGGTGATCTGATTGTCCATAGGACCAATTAGTGAAGAAAATCAGAACATGGCTGCCTGCATTGGTTGCCAGTCCGTATCCCCAACCACTGGTCCAAACTGTGACCCATTAAATCACTTATTGGAAGCTGTTGCCAGGAAACAAAGACTGTCAGGCCAGAAACAGTGGGGCCAGACCCTTCTGGGATTCTTTTTTATTGTGCTGTTTGATCCCGCTGCCACCCCAGGCACACAAGGGACTTTGTTACTGCTGTCATCTCTAAACCCACCGCATTGTCACAGACAGCTATGCCCATCTTGTAATTAGTTGCGTCTGGGTATTTGAAAGAACAGCAAAGATCAATTCCACATATTAGAAGAATATTTTGGCAATCTTGCCAGTTTAACTTTTTGGTATCAGGATCTAAAACTGTTAACGTTGGTTTCATCCTAGGCCGACTCTTGTCGACAATTTATTTTCATTGTCAAGAACACAAATATATTATTATGGGATTTTTTTTGTTTTGTAGATACTAATCTGATATGAACTCAGACTGGCATTGTGTGCAACACTGGTGCTAGTGTCCAGTCTGATATCTTATCACACAAAATATAATTTTCAAAATTGCAGCACTACAATAAAAATTGACTGATTGAACTTCCGACCCCATGGTAGCTGGCACTGCAAAAGTGGGCATGAGTGTGAAGCTTGCATGCTGCCCTAACATTGATTATAAAGAGGACCTGTCCTTTGCCAAGGTCTCTGATCAGAGCTTTATCCCTTCCTCCTTTCAGCCCAAAATCCATTACTTTGTGAAATTGGCTGAGGCAAAATGTAGTCACATGGTCAGAGAGACATGAAGTCATGCCCACAGGACTTTGTTGTTAAATGGATTGAGGTTTCATTCATCTGTGTGTATATGGGTTTTACTATTGGGTTATCTGCTTAGAAATAAAATATTTAATGGAAGATTAGATTACGGAAAACTGTTCTCATTACTTAGTGAGCGAAAGTTTATCCAGTAGGAACCAGTTGGAACACTCAGGTTTCCCTCACTAAAACATCTGCTCATTTGCAGAGGTAGTTTGAGGAGTTCATAACCCTTTTGAAACTCCACATAAAGTTAAGCACTACCTCAGGAAAATGATATGGTGAGTAGCTTTTGTCATTTTTTGTTCTACTTTCTGTCCAAACCCATGACTGTCTAAATAGCAGGTGCTAATTATCTCTTGTCCTCTCCTTGGTCCCTGCTGGGTGCTTCAGGGAAAGAAGAAAGACAGAGAAACAGGCAAAGATGGCCAGGGTCAACTCCATCGAGCTAATGAGAAAACCCATATGGCTTCTAAGCACGCTCCCATCCTCCAAGCTCATCGGGTTTATAGGTAATTATGCGCATATTAATTAAATCAATATGTTAATGAATCTGACACCACCCACTTGACAGGGGTCAGGAAAATAAAGCACAAGTTAACATTAACAGGCCTCTTACAGATTAATCTGGAAAATTCCACCTAAGTACACACACCAAAGCCGAGTATATGTATTTCCCAAAAGCCCTGCAGGTAAGTTAAATAAATAAAATATGTAAATATAAAATAAATAAATTGTGCTTATAAAATGTTAGTTAAATCAAACAATAATAAGGTATAAAACACAAAACAGGTACGCCTCCCTCCTCGCCTACTGATGCCACTGCCCTCTTCTGCGCACCTGTGTGTCATTGTTAATCATTCCCTGTGTATATATATGTTTCCCATTGTTATTTTGGTGTTGTTTCGACTGTGTCGCAATCCAAGAAGCGTCATACTCGAGCAACAGAGACCGCAGCCATCCGAGGTGCCCAAACCGACTGTCCACCAGCGAGGTCTCAAGCATCATACGACTGTCCCTGTCCCGAGAGTACGATGGGAAGGCGTACCGTTGTCAAGGTTTTCTCCTTCAGCTTTGACTTCATTTCTCTACCACTGCCAACACAGCAACGGGACATGAAAAGGCGTCAGCCCTCATCTCCTACTTGACGGGTTGGGTGCTGTAGTAGGCCAACACTGGTTGGAGGGAGAAAAATTCAGTTGTCGATAATTTCGAGGATAGAGAGACAGGCTAACGACTTTATCATCTGCATCAGGGCACTCGGACAGCCCACGAGAATGCCATGGAATTCCAGACTCTGGCCTTCTGAATTACACAAGGATGTCCGATGTGAATTAGCATGTTGTGACAGCGCCCTGAGATTTGTAAGTTCAATTGGACAACCTCCTATTGGCAAGAAAAAACAGTTGGGTCAACTTGTTCCATCCATGCTTACCCTTGCCAATGGAGCTAGGGGCAGTGGGTCTCCAGGGAACGTAGACAAGCCCAGGGGGTGCCAGGACCACTGTCAGTTCTTTGGCATGAAGTTATTGCCATTTGCAATTCTCTGTGCTAGGAGGCAGTAGGTTTGACCCTCATGCGCCATAGGTGACTACCCATGACTTTGCCTCCCGTACTTCACATTTTCTATAACCTATTAGTCAAAGTCAAAGTTGTTTATTTGTCATGTGCATCAGATAACATCACATCATCCTATGCAGAGAAATTATTTTGACAAGGCTCGACACATCTACACAGAGGGCTTAAAAAGGTTAAAAAAATTAAAAATTACAATTTTTTAACCTCGTAATTTTAAAACGATAATAATAATAACTAGAACTGCAAGCAGTTTTAACGGGGTCCAAGCCATCCCTGGCGAGTCCCCCCTGGTGCAAGTCGCCCCGATGACCCGCGGAGCCCACAAAAGCAGAACCTATGAAATCGGAACCAAAGGCGCGATGGCTGTGATGCAAAAGCTAGAAAATATCATAACACTTAAGATACAAGGTCTGTAGTAATTTGCACGTGCT
>JACXGM010006579.1:8784-32566 GCA_016801145.1 Umbra pygmaea | reverse complement strand
ATTATAACGGTCTAACACAGTATACATTCACACAGCTTACACACACAAGGAAACCGGCAACTACAAAGAATTACACTACGTTGCTTAGCAACGGCAACTAACAAGCATTATAGTTCATTGCTTAGCTATCTTGAGCCGAGTTCCCTTTTCAAAGATGTACTAAATAACTTTTCTGTCACATAAACTCACATTACATTACAGATATCCACTATCAAATGTATGTTTGTTTCACATCTACATTAGCACACTATCATCTTAGCAACTACTATGCTCACCTGTAATCACAGAACACAAACCTATCAGCCTCATTCATGACTGCTCTACCTCAGAATTTACTACAGCGTTTACTGAATTGACCAGGACCCCTCAAAGCTGCCCATAGTGCCTGTGCCTTTGTACTCCCCCATACCTCATGCATACTGAACTGTCCCAGTGTTATTGAATACATACATATTGTGCTAGTACTGAAGAAATACTACAACAGATTAATATAATCAAGCAAACTAATAAAAGGAAAGGGGGGGTGTCCATTTATATGCCTATATTACTATAAGTCCCACACTCTCCCCTCCAAAATAAATGTCGTTCCGACATTATGCAGTTCACAGTACACCCATGTCTTCGACTGGCTAAGTATGGCAGCGGGTATGAGAGTCAGTCTTGTTGTCGAGATACAGTTCTGTTAGGACCCAGTCTTGGATATGACCCTCTCAATGTCAAAAATCCATCGCAGATATCACTGGCCTGGAAATATCTGCATACTCCGCCGTTTATGCGGGTGTAGTATCTCGGACTGAAGGATGGTGATCCTATTCCTACCCCATAACCTATTGAGCGGACCCACATATATATATACTACTGTGCCTTACACATTACTATAGTACTATATGTGTCAGTAGTCTGGTGCCTGATTCTGCACAACTCTAAACCTATTTGTGCTAAACAAAAATTAACTTTTTCTTAAACTGTCATCTTATGAACTTAAAACTTGACAGTGAACTTGGTTCATAACTCTCTGACAAACATCACTTGTCTCTGGGTGTGACTGAAGGTTGCCCTAATGTGTGATATGTGAATGTCTTAGGTGGGTTCCTTTCTCTTAAAGGATACTTCCTCACAAAAGTCTGTGGCTCAGAATCGCTCTCGTCTGCTTCATCAGATGATGCCTCTGGCTCAGCCTCTGCCATCTCCTCATCTTCTACCTCTGGTTCAACCCCAACGGCCTCCTCACCCTCAAACACTAGCTCAACTGCAACCTCCTCTTTCTCTGGTGCTGGTACGGGTGTCCCCTCATCACCGGCCTCTGGATCCTCTTGATCGCTGCGTGGCTCTGGCTGTTCATCTGCAGGGCCTGTGATGATGAGGCTCCAGTCTCCTTCATCATCGGAACTGGTCTCTACCTCTTCCTCCTTCTGTCTTGTCTGCTTTTCACTCCTGCTTTTTTGTTTGACTTCCTCTTTTCTGTATTCTCCTTACCAGCCTTTTCTTCCTCCACAGGCAGAAAGTCACAGGGCAGCAACAAGTTGCGGTGGAGGACTCTGGTCCTTCCGTGCCCCGTCTCAGGACGCACCACAGAAACAGGGCTGTCTTTGTGTTTCCTCTCGGTCACAATATGAACTCTCGGCTCCCAATATAACCTGAGCTTGCCGGGTCCCCCTCTTTGGGAAAAGTTCTGCACTAGTACTCTACATCCTGGCTCCAGCTCAGCTCCATACGTTTTCCGGTCATACCTCTCTTTTGCCCTATTTCGCTCCTTTTGGGCAGTCTTGGATGCCAGTCTGTAGGCCTCTTCCATCCGCCTTCTCCACTTGCTGGCATAATCACTGTGGGACTCACTCTGGTTATCTGGTGTCAGCCCAAACATAATGTCCACTGGGAGATGTGGGTTTCTGCCATACAGTAAGTAGTAAGGTGCAAATCCAGTCGCTTCACTCCATGTACAGTTGTATGCGTGAACCACTTTGGAGAGAGAACTTTTCCAGTCTGATTTGGCTTGTCTCTCTAAATCCACACTGGCTGCCTCATTCATCCTGTCAATGAGCACCTCATCTGTCACTGTCTGATTGTCAAGGTACGGCTTCAGTTGAAACTTTATGTGGTCACACATTAGCCCTGTGCTTACTGACCTCAAAAACCTCCTCTGGATGAGCTCTGGACTATACTGTTCATCAGACTCCCCTTCTCTTGAAGCAAGCAACATCCTCTCCTTAAGATCAATAGCTTTAAACAGGAAGTTTTGAGGAGATTCATGACTGTCTTGAGTTATGTTCACAAGTCTGTGGTACAGGTCGGTAGAACCATCTTCTTTGAAATGTCCCTTTAATATTGTCTTGAGCTGAGGGAGGGTGATATCACTTTTGATTTCCAGCATATCACGAATGCTAAGGCCTGGACTGATCGCCTTCACCACAGCTTCAATCACCTCCCCCTCACTGTGCCCTCTGCTTAAACCTCTATCCATCTGATGCATCAGGTTTGTAAAAGACAATTTGTCTTTTTGCCCTCTCTCCCCAATTTGACCACACATTTTGAATTCTTTCCTTATAGTCACTTCTGGGAGTCTGGTGGGTAGTGTAGGTAACACATTAGCTAAAATCGGGGTTTGAGATGATCCTCTCACTCTTTCATTCAACCTCTGAACCTCAACTTGCACAGCTTGTGTACTTAGCTGGAGCTGTGAGTATTTTTGCCATAGACTGCTGTCTTCCCCACTTTCCCTGTTTAACTGCAGTGATGCCTCACTATTCTCTTCACTAATTTTATTATTTACACTTTTAACCTGTTTATCAGTTACCTGTTGTAGTGAAATGAGATATTCCATAGCCACTTCCTCTTCTTCATCAGTAATTGCCTTGTCTATAGAATCTATTATTTGTTTTATTAACGCTCTTTTTGTTGTGACATTGCTGGCGGTGATCTTGGTATAGACACACACCTCTTTAAGCTCCTCACGGGACAACAACCACAATCTCTGTGAAATAGTCTCAGCAAGCTCTTCCAGGTCCATTTTCTTTTCACCGCTGAGGCGCGCGCTCGCGAAACTCCGTTGTCGCGCGTCCCCTTTTCCGCGCTTGTCTGCGGTTGAGCGGAGTGTCCCGCTAGCGCTACTCTCTCTGTCACCTCACGAAAGTCACTCCATGTTAACGTTAATATCTCAGCAGTGCCTCCAATTTTTTTTACACACTTGGATGTTAAATATCATTTTCCAGGCGTGCTTAGTTTTATACGTTTATTCTTCTCTTCTTGTAATCACAGAACACAAACCTGTAATCACAGTCACAAACCTATCAGCCTCATTCATGACTGCTCTACCTCAGAATTTACTACAGCGTTTACTGATTTGAGCAGGACCCCTCATAGCTGCCCATAGTGCCTGTGCCTTTGTACTCCCCCATACCTCATGCATACTGAACTGTCCCAGTGTTATTGAATACATACATATTGTGCTAGTACTGAAGAAATACTACAACATATTGATATAATCAAGCAAACTAATAAAAGGAAAGGGGGGCTGTCCATTTATATAGCCTATATTACTATAAGTCACACATATACACCACTCTAAAAAAAATTAAGGGAACACACAATTATCACATTATAACACATTATAATCACTTCAGGGATATCAATCTGTACAGTTAGGAAGCATAAGTGATTGTGTATCAATGTCACCTGTTTTGGTGCAAATGTGTGAACGGGTGCACTGGAGAGACATTAGCAAGAAAACCCCCCAAAGGGAATGGTTTTGGAGCTGGTGGCCACACACAATTGCTCTCTCCTTATCCTTCCTACTGTTTCTTCTTTTGTTGTGTCACTACTGGTAGCATGAGACGGTACCTGCAGCCCATTCAGTTCGCACATGTAGTCCTGCTCATCCAGGATAGCACATCCATACACTCTGTCACAAGAAGGTTTGCTAAGTCTCCCAGTACAGTCTCAAAAGCATGAAGGAGATACCAGGGATGGGTGGTTACATGAGAAGACCTGAACAGGGTGGTAGAAGGGCATCAACCCAGCAGCAGCACCGGTATCAGTCCCTTTGTGAGAGGAGGAACAGGAGGAGCACTGCTAGAGCCCTGTGCATGTTTCTGACCAAACTGTGAGGGTGGCATGAAGGTTCAACATCTTCTAGTGGGACCTGTGCTCACAGCCCAGCTCAACTGACATTCACCTGAGAACACCAGAATTGGCAGGTCCACCATTGGTGCCCCGTTCTCTTCACAGATGACAGTAGGTTCACAGAGTGCACATGTGACTGAGGTGAAAGTGTCTGGAGATGCTGTGGTGAATGCACATCATCAAGCATGACTGATTTGGCAGTGGGTCAGTGATGGTCTGGGGAGACCTCCACATGCTAGCCAACATTAGCTTGACTGCTGCTACGGTAGGTACCAGGATGAAATCCTCAGACCCATCCTCAGACCTTACACTGGTTTAACCTAGGATGATGGCACGCAACCAAGACCCTAAACACATACAATATATAGAGCTTTGCTTTGAAGTCTAGGTCGGGTGCCATCGTCCTAGTTTAAATTAATTTCATGAACAACGGTGGCAACACTGAGCCCCAGTTTTTTACACCCAAAAAAGTTTAAGATAAACTTCAAGCTGTGTTGTTAAATATTTTGGAGTGACTCAGAAAAAAAATATACTTTAGCGATATCAAAAAACATATTTTCACCACTAACTTGTAAGTAGACATCTATAAGATTATAAACGAGAATAATGTAAGATTATTTTATAATATATAATATATATTATTGTTGACGAGAAAAGTGTTTATTTAAAGGCAGCCTGAATTTCATTCCACATAAATCATGATAACCCTGCGAAAAATTAAGGGCAGTAATAATGTCAACCCCTGTTGTTTTAATACAAAGCTAAAGGCAGTTGTGTACATTCACAAGAAGGCATTTTAATGAAGATAAATATAATACAAAGGTACAAAAAGAAAAGGGAAAATAAAAGGTGTGCGGAAAAGTGCTTGCCTGGAAACAAAAAAAACACGAGAAATGTCAACTGAAGGAGGTGTTGGGCGTGACAACAACCTGCCCTAATGTTTACACCACACATTTTCAGTTGGTGTCAGGGCAACAATTCTCAATTTATCTACTATGGTAGAAGACAAATTGGGAAACACCAAGCAGTCAGTGGTGCATGTGAAACAAAGCTAGTGGTGCAGAAGGCAATGGAGTGTGGCGTTGGTTATTCCGTCACTAACAACAACAAGGGCAGTGGAGAACAATGCCGAAAGTGCAAACAGGCAGTCTGATTGGACGGAAACAATTGGGGACGAAGGTTGGCATAGTGTCCTCATGGGGTTCCACGGCGGCGGAGTTGGCGGCGGAGGAGTTGGCGGAGATAATTGAGCTGGATAGGCTAGTACTGGAAAGGGAGACTAGGAGGACTACAATGCTGGTGGCGGGTCGCGACAGCTGTGCCGGGGGTGAGGTCGGCATGGAAGGGAGCTCGGATGGGAGTGTGAGTGTAGCTGGAGTGGCAGTAGGGTTTGAGGAAGGACGGTATGTGAAGAGGAAAAAGAATCAGGCACAGAAGAAAGAGGGCGGTGAGAGTAGTTCGGGAGAGGGTGAAGGGCCGGCACTTGGTGGTGGGGATCTGGGGTATAAGGTAATTGTGGAGTTTTTGGCCTCGACAGGTAAGCTGTTACACCCGGTGTAACTCACTAAGGCAATTAGGGAACAGGTTGGGAAGGTGGTGGATGCTAGGTGTTTGAGTGGTGGGATGGTTCTTATTGTGGTGGGTAGTGTGGCTCTGAGGGATAAGTTGCTTAAGTTGGAGGTGTTGAATGGGGGTAAGGTGAGGTGTATGGTGCCTGGGAGTGCAGTGAAGGTGAGAGGGGTGATCACGGGTGTGCCGGAGGATCTGTCAATGGAGGAGCTTAAGGAGATTTTGTCGGGTGGGGTGGTGTTGGAGGGGAGACGGTTGGGCAGTAGGGCATTGGGGTTAGATAGGGTGAGTCCCACAGTGTTGTTCGAGTTTGGGGGGCCGTTGCAGAGTAGGGTGCACTTAGGGTATCTACGTTTTTATGTGAGGGAATATGTGCCACAGCCACTGAGGTGTTTTAATTGTCAGCGGATGGGGCATGTGGCTGCTATGTGTAGAGGGCAGGGTAGGTGTGGTAGGTGTGGGGTTGCGCATGAGTATGGTAAGTGTGGGGTAGGGGAAGTGGTGAGGTGTTGTAATTGTGGTGGGGAGCACAGTGCTGCGTTTGGGGGGGGTGTGGTTCAGAAGAAGGCGGCGGAGGCACAGCGGGTTAAGATGGTTGATGGGGTCACATATGCGGAAGCGGTGCGGAGAGTGGGGGGACTTAGGGTTGGTGTGCAGGTGGAGAAGGAGAGGGTTGTAGGCCCGGTGTCGGAGGACGGTTTGGGTGTTCGCAGTTTGGTGTTGTCAGAGAAGTGTAAGCATGTGTGTGGTTGGTAAGGATTCGTTGGTGGTGGCCAGGGTTGAGTTTTTGGCATTTCTGTGTAGTGTGGTGAATGTTTGTAGTCAGGTGAAGGAATAATAGGATAGATGTTGTGGTGGGTGCTGCTAGGGAGTTTTTGGGTATTACTGACGTCACGGGGGAGATAGTTCACGAGCTGATGAAAGGAAAGGGGAAGGGGGAGGGTAGGTAGTGGAGTGGGGGGGGGGTAGTGGGCTGTGTTTTAATTTCTAGGGTCGTGGGGGTGGTGGGTTGTGTTGAATTGGGTGGGCCGTGACCGGCCTCACACTCCGGTACAGTTGGTGGCGGTAGATGCACCTTAACTTGGTTGCGATCCGCCAATAACCCACAGAAGAAGAAGAAGACGAATAGTTCAACTTTTTGGCTGAAGCGAAGGCGCATCAACCAATCAGGACACATTATGCCATGTCTCCCAGCTCAAATGCACTAAATGTACAACAAAAGTGACAACTTGTTGTTCCATCCAGAAATGAATGAGAATGTATAAAGTGTCTGAATACCCTATTATCGTACAATCAAACTTTAAATTACTAACGATATCTCAACAAGTAAAACTAGTCACAAGCGACAGCTTGCTAAAGTTGTTGGTATTCCTTCCACATGTTTACCTAGAGCTATTGATTGTAGATGTTCTAAACTACTGGCTAAAGTTTGCTAAAGTCATCCAGAACTACTCTGGCATGTACCATCTAGATAGAGACATGCACCAACAGAATCAAATGAAACTGCTCATTTAATGAATGTGAAGACATTAAGTATATTACCGATAATCAAGTGATTGACATTTCCCACCAACTGCCAATAGAGCGATGCATCCAATTTAGCACCAGCCTAGAACTCATCGCTCTATGGGCATTTTGTGGGAAATGTCAATCACTTGAGCATCGGTAATAGAGTATAGTTGATAACTTAACATTAATTAACTTTAAAAAAATATTCTGTTGGTGTGTGTCTCTTTCTAGACGCTATTTGGCTGAGTAGTTCTGTTAGAATAACATTGACAATCAATAGCTGCAGGTTAACACTTGCAAGGAATACTAACAATTTCAGCAAGCTGTCGCTGTGACTGGTTTTATTTGATGAGATATTGTTACTCATTTAAAGCATGTTAATTTTACATTAATAGGGGTGCCAGACACAAAAGTATAAACACATTTGGAACAAAATGTAGCCATGTTCATTGTACATTCAGTGCAGTTGAGCTGGTACACATGGCATGATGTTTCCTGATTGGTTAACACACCTTCCCTTCAGCAAAAACAAAGTAGGTAAGCAAGCCTCCAGAAAGCGTACCTCCTATGCGGAGATTCTGAGGCTAACAAGGCACCACCCCCCATTCATTTTGACGGTGAAACATTTTATATCTGAAGTGTCTAAAGACTCTATTTGTCCATTGTTTATTTCTAAAGAAACACGACAATGTATAAAAGTCTCCATTACCTTGTATCTCACGTTATGGACTTGTAGCAGCCGTTTTTGTAAAAATAGGCTAACGATTGTGTCATAACCACACAGTATGATACAGTACGCTCAGCCACCACTGGAAAAGTGCTTCTAATTGACTTCACTGGTCTCCGTCGAAGTCTATGGTGTCGCTGGGTCCATTTTATTTAATGTCTATGGCAAAAACTTTGAAAAATATTAAAGCTACACTGTGTATTTCTTTGAGTTGATTCTTAGCAAAAAACCTTTGTTCTTCCAAAAATATGTGCTAATTTATGTGTTACTACTTTGACCAAATAATCAAGGTATTTTCATTAGCATAGAATCTTCCATTCACAATACATACAATAGTGCAGCTCGAATTGCAGCAGCCATGTTACACCTCCATCTTTGAAAATACATTAGCCAAAGAGGGACATACCTGGAAATTCGAGCTCGGCCTTTTGCACTTTTACACTAGTGGCACCATGACGAATGCCAGGGGGAGATTACTCACGACTGCCGGCAAATTTCAAAGTCTGTTGAAGATGTAAGATTATGCCTATTCTCGAGGACATGTAACGGCAGCACTGGCCCAACCTGTACAGTAGGCACGAACGTTCGCCTGGCAACACAAACTCTGATTTTCGGTTTCAAAATAATAGCGATCGTGGTTCAATAATCAATGTTTATTTATTGCTTAGGTAGTGTCCATGTTCATGTTTTGCTAAAATTAGTATTCTATTAGAATGAAACAGAATCAAGTGAATGTTTTTCAAATGTTATCGAGTTTTCACATGAGACACTGACAATTTATTCAATCAAATTGTGTGTAAAACATATTTGTTACTTTTAATAATAAAACATGTTAAATTATAATTTTTGCTATCACATGCTCTTATTGTTTCTTTACACACAATACAATTGCATTTGGTTACAATTCACGGGCTGTGTTAATTATTATTGCATTGAATAAAAACGAGCGCTGTTGTTATAAAAGAAAAAATAATATCCAGGTTCACGTTGCTGATATAATAACGTGGGGGGCTTCAGTTGCCTGTCATATACAATTCACCACTAGATGGGAGCAATTCTTACAAAATGCGGCTTTAAACTTTTTCCATGCCCTTTTGTTGCCTCTGCACCCTACGCGTCGCTTCACATGCACTACACTTCCTCACTACTTGGCGCCTTAAAATTTTTCTTCTACCATAGAGAATACATTAAGACTCATCGCCCCTGACGCCCACTAAAAATGTCTGGTGTGAACACTAGGTCACGAGCACTGTCCACTTGCCTTTTGGATTTCCGCCTGCCAAAGCTTTGTTTACTCCTCGCTGGCGATTGTGGGCATGTATGTTTAAACTGTTCCAAAGAATTTGAGCTGACTACATCTCATATCTAGCAATATAGTAGGTCAATCTACATTTGTTGATAATCCAACGGATGAAAAACTAACACATGAACCAATTCACATTCCTCTATATTTAGTTTCAGTAGTAGGCTAGTAGTTGTAGTGTTTAGATGACTGAAATTATTTGTCCTACTGAGTAGTAGTACTCTCTAAAAATAATACAACCCACTCACAGTCTACACTTATGGAGGGAATTATTGCATATGAAAGGATTTACAAAGATCTCTATAGCAAACATGAATAACAAGGGTAAGAGTCTTGTTTCAATGACAGTGCTGCTTCACGGCAGATGACAATATGGCTACAGACAAGTTCACAAGCTAGCAATGTAATGACCAAGCTAATGTTTGATAGCTAGCAGCTGTGTTGATAAATGTGCATTGTTGTTCTAGATAAAACCCTGAGGTACACCAACAGCCTTGGACACTTTGAACCATGACGCTGTCTTCACATTTTTGTCCCTGTATGTTAACAAAATCCAGACACCTCCATTATACATTTTTCATCAGTGTTGGTCATTGATAACGATTGTACGGTAACTTTTCACAGGGATGACGCAGACAGAATAAACTGTTGCCCAACCCTGACTAGCAAAATTCGCCTCAAATATGCATAAAATAGGATGGATCCTATCTTTCGACGCTTCTCTTGCCAGCTTTGCATCGCCAGGTATCCCACACTGCCCCGCACGTCACGTGACCAAATTGAAAAAGAATGGGAGGCGATATTTAAATCCATCCATCTTCGTCCGCTTATCCGAGGTCAGGTTGCGGGGGCAGGAGCTCCAGCAGGGAACCCCAAACTTCCCTTTCCTGAGCTTCATTAACCAGCTCCGACTGGGGGATCCCAAGGCATTCCCAGGCCAGGTTGGAGATATAATCCCGCCACCTAGTCCTGGGTCTTCCCCGAGGCCTCCTCCCAGCTGGACGTGCCTGGAACCACCTCGACCTGCTCCTTTCGACGCAAAGGAGCAGCGGCTCTACTCTGAGCTCCTCACGGATGACTGAACTTCTCACCCTATCTCTAAGGGAGACGCCAGCCACCCTCCTGAAGAAACCCATTTTGGCCACTTGTACCCTGGATCTCATTCTTTCGGTCATGACCCAGCCTTCATGACCATAGGTGAGGGTAGCAACGAAAACTGACCGATAAATCGAGAGCTTTGCCTTCTGGCTCAGCTCTCTTTTCATCACAAAGGTGCGATAAATTGAGTGTAATAACCTCCGCTGTGCCGATTCTCTGACCTATCTCCTGCTCCATTGTCCCCTCACTCGCGAACAAGAACCCAAGGTATTTGAACTCATTCACTTGGGGAAGGATTAGCTGTGAACCGGTGAAAGGGTCATGGGCAGCCAAGGCTCATTTATTAATGTGGCGTGCAAAGGATAGCTCATGTGTTTCTGGTTGTGATAGAAAGGTGTCAAAGCACAGTGCATCGCAGTTTGTTGCGTATGGGGCTGCTGTTTTTGTGGCAAAAGGGGAACCTACACAATATTAGGCAGGTGGTCATAATATTATGTTCAGAGTATCAGCTTTTATCGTTTCACTTGGCTGCCACTTGCTGGCTATTTGAGATCCCTGAAATGCAGGAGGAGTAAGAGAAATACAGCAGTGTTGAAAAGGATTCATGAGGACAACTGGCTGCTAGTCTGAACCTTATGTGGTGAAATTTCAGGAGCCTAGAGCTGCAGATGCTTCACCCAAGTGTGTCTACATCAGCAGACTACAACATCCTCCTGACCTTTCATTATCTGACTACCTCTCCCTGCTCCGGCCATGACCTGATTGCTCTAGATCACTAGAGGACCAAAGGCTTGGCATTTGTTTGACACTCCATGATATACAGTGTTGTTGTTGTTTTCCTGTGAAAGCACTGATTTGATGACAAGTGCAATGGAAATGCAATAAATTACATGCATTATTATTATTATTGTAATAGTATAGCAATTATCTGCAAAGATCAAGATCAATGACTCACTTCCTGGATGCTGACAAAATAATTTGCCTGATTTGAAAATGGTTGACTTACTAGAAAAAGGATTGAATGCGTATCCTGGTGTAACAGAGATATTATGTAATTAGAAGCAGAGAGTCTTGTGGGCAATGACCTCACAGCCTTGCCTGTGCCAGATAATAGAGCCAATAGAAACCGCTTGAACTTGGTTTCAGAGGTAATTGAGAGTAAAAGCAAATGCCAAACATGATGCGTTTCTGTAACAACCTAGTGCAGGAGGTTAGGCAGTAGGAAGACACTTAAGGCTTTGTGTTCCACTGCTAATCAGCTCCTTCAGTGGAACAAACAGATCTCTCTACTACAACCATTTCTGATGAGAATCAGAAGATTCTCTTAAATTTTATCAAACTATAAGAGTCTTCAACTGTGTGTTTTTATCAGAACACAACTGCTAAAACAGTCTTCTGATTGATTAAATCTTAACAATTGATTCATTAAATTAGAATGCAACTTGCCAACAAGTACAACAAAACATTTATTTTAAATAGGCATATTGTTACAGTGAATGTTCAATCAGATTGTAAAGTGACTGAAACAACTGAATACTTCATTGGGCTTAGGGCACCATGTGGTTATTAACAAAACATGGAACACTGAGGGTTTTGTTCAGACACTGACGCCCTGACTAGAGCACCAGGATTCTGCGGAACCCATCACACTCTTCCTATAGATGGACCTCACACACCACCGCACCCATACAGAAAGATTGCATGACCGTATGGAGTTACATATTCCAACCATACAGGATTCCTCCAGAGACACAATCAGGGCTGGAGTAAACATATGACAGCACAAGATATCCTTCATCCGAGAACCTTTGATTATTAGTGTAATGTTCAGGTTCAACAAGGAATGTTCAGTTCATCATATTATTAAATTGTTATCACCATTGAGGTTCTATAGCCTTTGGTTGGTATGTACAGACTCTTCTTTTTCCTATGGTTGGAAGAGTAAACAAGTTTTAGTATCATTAGTCTAGGTTAGCGATCTCCAAACCTGGTCCTGGGGAACTAGTCTTCTGATTGTTCACTTCAAACCTCATCTAGCACACCTGATCCTAATAAGCAGCTGGTCCATTAGCTGAATGAGACTACAGTATGTGTGGTTTGAGCGAACACACAGGATGTTGCTCTCCAGGACCAGGGTTGGAGACCCCTGGTCTAGGTGCTATTATACACTCCAGGGAAATTAGGACAATGTAACATTTGTTGGCGTGTTATAGTGCATTTACATTCCAAATCAGAACAACAACGTTGTCTAAGTCATTTTATAAAATCAGGGCTTAGACAGTTTTCCCTTTCTGTAATTGATTAAGGTCACTGATTAGTTATGAACTCCCCTCACCTAGGGCTGAATATTTAACCCAGTTATGGAAAACAATACCATCTAGCTGACACTAGGCCACCCCTGAATTAAGACATTAAAATATGACAGGTATATATTCATAACAGCAACCTAAGTTAAATATCCTTCATAACAATTGTTTGAAAAAATAATACCACATCCACTTATGAGACCAGGTAAAGAACAGCTGTTATGCTAATGTGTTAATTCTCAAAATTTCTGTGATACCGATAATGGTACAGTACACCTCATTATGAAATATTAGCTTTAAAAAAGCAAAACAATTTACAGACATAGGAAACATTCCATTAATTTTTATCTGCTGTGTACTGTTGTGTAACAAATTGCATACATGCTTTCAATGGCCCGACCTCTTCATACATATTTTAATGATCAGAATTAAACAGTAGATCACTGAATTGTCACATAGCAACGGCCATGGTGCAGACAGCGGTTCGTTCTAAGCTGTTGCACAGTAAGCACATTGGCCAAACCTCTCCATAATTGACTGCAGTATACTGAATACAACAGAGACCTGCATGAGATCAGCTCAAACACTCAACGGTTGTCATTTAGCACTACAGTACAATAGCAAGACTGTCAAGACTAAACATATAAAATATATATAGGACAAAAGTATATTATTATTACCATGGTTAAAATCAATGGTACACAAATGATATACATTAAATGACAAACAAAGTATTTCCCTTCTTTTCCTTTCACAAGGGAAACTTCTCAACACAACAGTTTGTTGAATGTTCGTAGTTTCAGAATGAAATGACCGTGGAACTATCTTCCCTTTTGAGTCCTGATGAATTGCAAATAAAGTGCTGCAGTCTAGCAGAGTGCCTTATGTGAAAGCCAGTACAACAGCTGAGGTAGAATCAGGGTCTAACACTAAAAAATGGAATGTAGGCAAGATAAAGAGGACCATCGTTAATACTGTAATAGAAAAGAAATACAACTCAGTCAAACACCTCATGGTCAACAGAGGAGCCAGAAAAGTCCACCCTGAAAACCTCTGGGTACGGAGTTATGCCCTCCGGGGGAGAGAGCAAGGTGGGCTTGTTCCTTACTTTGGCATATTGGTTTAAGAGATAAGGGTTCCAGATATCATGGCTTCCCCTGTGGAATCTTTGGCTGGAAGGGGGCCCTGAGGAATGGGTCTACCACAGCTCTGCTTCCAATGGTCCAGGAGTGTAGGGGCCCCACAGCTACGGAGCCCACCGCAGCCTGCTGCCCCACACTGGACACCACGCGGTGGGCTGCCACGGGCTGTTGGGCCAGCAGGGCTTCCTTGCACTGGGAGTACCTGGGCTGGGCCTGCCAGATGAGGGGCCGACTGGCAGGCTGTACAAGAACACTAGGATGTACGTGGCGCTGGGGGCGGTTAGGACGGAACTGGCACCAGGAAGTGTTGTTGGGCAGTGGTGGGCCTGAGGCCATCCTCTTCCCGAAGGGCACCTGGAGGAAAGGGTCAGACGGCAGTGCCGGCTGGTCGGCCACAGGGAAAGGGGAGTTGGTGAACACATCCCCTGCCTCTTTTCCTGCTACCCTGAAGGGGGCCTGCAGGAAGATGTCAGGGGAGGGGACTGGGTGCCGGGGGGTCGGAGGTGACCAGAACCACTGCTGGACAGGTTTCAATGGGTGGTCTGAGTTGATAATACCAGGCAGCAGGTGGGAGGGAGTTTGAGCTGGATGCAGTGAAGGGAGAGCAGTGCTGTGCTGGGTCAGGGGAAGACTGTGTTTTTGGGCCTCTTTAACAGCAGTTCCAGAGCCTGCAGTCCTGGAGGAGCCTGGGAAGGTATCACTCCTCAGAAGGTCTGTGGGGTAAAAAGGATAACAGTCAAGGCCATGGAAACCAGGTAGTCAAGACAATGAATATTCAAGTGTTGTTAAAAACCTTAAGGAACATGTGTGATGTGTTGTACACTGAATCTATTATGATGGGTGCAAAAGCTAACCGGGGTTGACAGGTAAGACACCAGGCACTCACAAATCTTGACACAAGTGACTGTGTGGTTGGACAAGTGGTGGTTTTTAGGGATTTGGATTGAAATGTTAAATAACACTGACTGGCAGGTGAAATATACAAGACATGGGGAGTCCGCGTGGCGTAGTGGGATAAGTTGCTGCATTGCCGGACAAACTATGTCATGATAGACCAGAGGGGGGCAACATCCGGCCAGCGAGCCACTGTTAAAATCAATTCAAAGCTTCATATCTCCCGAACCGTATAAGCTAGAAATTAATGGTTGGCACCGCTGGAAACATGGTTCGTCCGTGTGGGTTAATCAGAGCTGGAGATATCAAATCTCCGAGTTGGGTACCTCTCACAGACTCTATTTTAGTTGTCTAATAATGTTACAGACAGGAAGCAGGATGTGCAAATTACTAAATATATTTCTGCAATGAGGTAGGACATCACCCTGGACCAAATTAGGTTATTTTGGGAGGGCTGTGTTTCACATCTATCCTGTATGCAAATGTAGCCTAATGAATGAAGCTCTAGTATAAAACGAGTTGCTGGTTTTGACAGGGCATGTTTTTATTGCCAGCATCAAAGCTGTGCAAGTTAGAACCAAAAACGTGCAGAGCTAAACGATGGTCCCTGCTAGGTTACCTAGTTGTACCTTTCTTTTTAAACTTGGCTACCCGGCTTGCTTTAATCAGTCTGTTCCACTTGTGTGTTGTCCTTTTTCTCCCTCGAGTGAGATCTTAAAGTAAAATCAAGTTCTCATTAAAGAGACACTGTGTTATTGACAGTAAATCAGGATTATATAACATGCATTTATATAATATTAAATATTCCTTTCATTCAAACAAATTACATTTCCTATATCCTATATTTTCACACATAGCTATACTATGCAGCCCTTCACTTGGATTCAGAAACTCAATGTGGCCCTCAAGCAAATAGTATTGCCCACCCCTGTGATAGTCAGTGGTTCGAGCCTGACTATGTCTTCTCCGAATTTACCCAGACCTCCTGCACGAGGCAGCGCAAATAGGCATAC
The DNA here is from genome assembly GCA_016801145.1 of Umbra pygmaea. Classification (NCBI taxonomy): domain Eukaryota; kingdom Metazoa; phylum Chordata; class Actinopteri; order Esociformes; family Umbridae; genus Umbra; species Umbra pygmaea. The sequence continues at coordinate 16,886 of JACXGM010006579.1, read as the reverse complement.
TGCTGCCTGGTATTTGGAAAATATATGTCTGTCACGTCGCTCTCCAGTGACACCTTGTGTGCAGATCGGGAGCCTGTACTATTATATAGTGAAAGTACAATTGGTGAATGTAATCCTCCCATGCATGATCTGCCTAAAGGCTTCTGTGATCAGCAATATTTGGTTGGATGAACCATGTGAGCGCCCTTTGCTTAATCTGTCCACGGAGCTGCAAAGCTGCCAACAAGGCAGAGTCAGCGCGAATTGAGAGTGAAGAAAAATGGGGGAAAATAAATAATAATAAAAAGAAATACACACGCACCCACGCAAAGTTTTAGGCACCCCTGAAAATTTCCATGATTTTCTTTTATAAATTGGATGTTTGGATCAGCAATTTCATTTTGATCGATCAAGTAACTGATGGACACAGTAATATTTCAGTAGTGAAATGAGGTTTATTAGATGAACAAACAATTTGCAATATGCATCAAAACGAGGTGCATTAATTTGGGCACCCCAACAGAAATATCACATCAATATTTAGTTGAGCCTCCTTTAGCAGAAATAACAGCCTCTAGACCACTGGTGTCAAACCGGTTCCATGGAGGGCCTAGTGTATGCAGGTTCTCGCTTTTACCTTGTACCAGGCTGATTGAGTAGGTCACTAATTGGTTAGGATCTCCCCTCACCTGGCAGTCTAGGTCTAAATTGGGTTCTTTTTGAAGGGAAAGACCAAAAACCAGCATGCACTAGGCCCTCTGTAGAACCAGTTTGACACCTGTGCTCTAGACACTTCCTATAGTCTATAATGAGTGTCTGGATCAGGGATGCCAACAGGAATCCCTGGGCCTGGGGCAAAACTCCACATTTAGGGACCCAGCTAAAGTAAAAATGACTGTGCAAAAACAAAATTTGGGCCCCCCTCAGGACTGGGCCCGGGACAACAATCCCAGTTGTCCCCCCGTCAGTGTCCCTGGTCTGGATTCTGGAGGAAGGTATTTTGGACCATTCCTCCTTGCAAAACATCTCCAGTTCAGTTAGGTTTGATGGTTGCAGATCATGGACAGCCCACTTCAAATCACCCCACGGATTTTCAATGATATTTAGGTCTGGGGACTGGGATGGCCATGAGATGTTGCCACTCTTCAGAAGAGGGTCAAACAACAACTTGCAATTGGCCACCTTAAATACCTTTTATCATGATTGGATGCACCTGTCTATAAAGTTCAAGGCTTAATGAGCTCACCAAACTAATTGTGTTCCAATTAATCAGTGCTAGGAAGTTACAGGTATTCTAATCAACAAAATGACAAGGGTGCCCAAATTTATGCACCTGTCTAATTTAATTTTGATGCATATTGCAAATTTTCTGTTAATCCAATGAACATAATTTCAGTACCGAAATATTACTGTTTCCTTTAATTATATGATAGATCAAAATTAAATTGCTGATCCAAACACCCAATTATTAATAAATTAAAATCATTGAAAATGTCAGGGGTGCCTAAACCTTTGCATATGACTGTATATATATATATATATATATAACAGATAATAATAACAGATAATATATATATATATATATATATATATATATATATATATATATATATATATATATATATATATATATAATCTCATATAAAATATGCGTGAAGTTAAAAATCACAGTTTAATAATAAATTGCCTCAGGCCAGTCTGAAAGAACGAAGTCATGAGGATTACAATTCTCATATAACACCTGTCATCCGTATAGAATAACATTGAAAACAATGTGACATGATAAACTAGGACGCTACAAGCGGATAAAGATAATAACAGGATGAAAAGAACTACAAGCAATTGAACTCAATGGCAAATGATCAAAGAATTATGAAGCAACAACATGAACAGAAAATATTACAATCAAATGGTAATGCTATTGAATTTTCAATGACAGTATTCATTATATGAATGATGCCTCACTTTAAATGATAGGACATGAGAGCAGAAGCCACAGTGAAGAGATCCAGCAGAAGGACATGCAGAACCACACAGCCAGTCTTACCTGAGTGCAGACTGGGAGCACATCGAGCTGTGTTAGCTCGCACTTCCAGAAGTGGAGGGTTAAAGGCGTTCACCCCAGTTAGTAAAGAACAAAGTTAATGAAAATAAGTTTAAATGTCTAAGTGCTAATTTCAAATTCTGTGTGAAAAGGTTTTCCTGGAGTTAGGCCTACACAAAATTGTTAGGGCATCAATACAGAAACTCAACCCCCTGTGCGCAAGTAAAAGGAAAATAAGTAGCCATGATTCATTTGCAGTAACTGATTGAACACAGTAGCTAGTAAAAATCAGTCTGTCCGACAATCCATTATGGTATCCACATGACTGACATTTTGACCGCGACAAAGCAATCAACGCCCTCTCGTCAATTAATACACGACACAGTAGTACATTCACATGTAAATGTTTATTCAACATCCCTTTCTTGGTAATTCTTTAGTTCTCACAAAAATAGAAGGTGCACACAGAAATCACAGCTCTGACGCAGGATTGGTTGTCGTAGAGACGGACGGGGATCCAGAACATTCAGGAGAACAATGGTCATCATAAACAGCTTTATCACTTTCGGCAAAAAACCACAGGGTAACATGAAGCTTCTCTGTTTGCACGACAACACGTTTAACTAACTACCTGAAGGGCACGACCTTGACTGAGAACAACAACACAGTGGTGTCTACAGGAAGAAGAAGCAAGGATTGCATAGGTCAATAGCCACGTGAGTATCTGCAGATGACTGGACAGTTGTATTAGGCTGTGCAAGGGAAGAGATACGATGGGAAATTCAGCCTTCCATTTGGTTGCACATGTCTACAAAAGCCTGAGATAAATGGCACACAACATTAGATTTCAGAATATTGTCAGGTAAGTGCTGTTGCTTGGCATGCCGTGTTTTGAATACTGCAGTAGGGCATTTCTTACTCATTCTAATGCCCAGAGCGAAGTGACCTGTCCTGTTTACATGTATGTTGGTAGTAGTGTTTAGTCCTGGCCCCCTCTAACTGATACAACAACCTCCTTATAACCAACATGTTCCACGTTACAGTACAGTGATGACCTGATATGATGAGAAATTACATCTTTCTGTTCAGCTAATCCAATGAGATTCCACCTTGTGGTCCATTGCAAACACTAACACTCTACTACAGTGGCTTCCTCTGCAGGCCCAAAGTGACTCTGTGTAAATCAAGAGGGCCAGACTGTGCTTGTCAATTTGACCTCACTGTTGACGTCGCTGTTATTGCAGCGAAGTCAAACGACGACGACAACAGATTAACATCCGCCAACTCAGACTCAGGCATGGAGTTATATTACTGTACGTCCACACATACACACTCACATACGCACAAATACACACGCGCGCCACGCGATAACAACGTGTACCAACACACCAGAACAAAACATCCAACTACACAGTCATGCTTCGATATGCTTCTTTTTTTAACCCTCTTATAAAATGTGTGTGGAGAAAGCGTGGCCTAATTCGAACACTACCTTACTGAAGAGTGTGGTTCTGCCTGTGTACAGCGTGGGGACGTGTGGTACAGTTTTGACAAGTTAAAGCTCCCTGACTTGGGCTCCTTTTGCTCAACTAACTTGTTTACAGCACAACTCTCTGAAGGTTCAAGGGAAGTAAACACACTCATGGGAGTAGAAACCAACCCCACCCGCGACAGATCAAAGCTAAGATTGTCATAACTGCTTGTTTTGCAAAATGTCACAGATAGTAATCTGGGGGAAAATATGGCAGGAAAAAAACATTCTCAAACACAGCTGCATAAACAGGAAAACATGTAAATTATTTTTCTGTTATAGTAATCTTAGGAATTATATTTATATATATATATATAAGCATCTTTATTTATAGATATAAAGATTCAATTCATACATTCATACTCTACCACTACTTCTATTCACATTAATATTAGCTATATGAAATAAACATTAATATTAGCTATAGGAAATAAACATTTCTATATCTATTTTCCCACAATGTACGCTATGATGACAAATGAGGAACATAGGACATTTGAACGGTGATTCTTCAGAGGAATCAACTGTATTTTCACTGGATCAGAGTCTGTGGCTATTGCAGATATACATACATTTACATTATGTAGGGCCAAATAAGGACATGAATATAGGAACTATGTACATTAAAAGTAGGAATGTACATTTTCTGGGAATGCATCTTTGAAGGAAATGTAATGATTGGGTGGGCAAATAGGAGTGGAAATGTAATGAATGATATTGACTGCCTCTCTATAGTCAGGCTAAAGGAAAGCATTAATGTTATCAATGTGTCACTGACTCCTTACACAAGATGATGCTTAGCCATGCTAGTGCCCCCATTTAGGAATGTAATGCTTAAGGTTTTACATTGGTGCTAACTTATCTTTTTTTATAACTTATTAGGTAATTAAACAAAAGTAAGCTTGATGGATGGTGGGGTGCCCTGCTACGTGGCGACTAGGAGAATGAGTCCAGAGTTCAGGGAAGTCCAACCTCAACACCAGCTGCTGAAGTAACCAATAATGTTAGACATCATGTCTAAACCTGGACATCCAATCTAATTCAACTATGAGATGTGATCAAATTAACAGATTTTCTAGACACTTCTGCCCAACGTGCGGAGGGTCTGGCACACCCTTGCTTCAAATGTGGCCTTCAGTAGATTATAAGACCAACGCTAAAAATTGTCGGAACGATAGCCATTGGCTCAATAAGTAAACTTGACCTACCAATCTCTTTATACACCCTCCCCCATATGCTCTGTGTGCAGCTGTTTATAGTCTCCCTGTATGGGTGTGGGTCTTTCATTTTCTAGTCACACTGCACAGTGTTTTGATTTCTGAACTCAACATGATGACAAGGTTGTTAAGTCCCTCCCTCAAGGCAGACTTGTGGAAGGGTTTCTAGGCTCAAATATGCAAGGGGGGGCATAGCGTGGGGACAGGGTTACCTCACAACTAAAACACAAGCCCCGTTGCCTCAGCTTCTGGATTGCCTCAAATGAAATGGGCAGACAGGCACCAGAGTATTTACACAGGATATTACACCTCGAAAGAGACCCAAGAAATCAATGTTGAGATTTTAGTTTTACTAACTGCCTGTAAAGTGCCTTAAAATGTGTGTGAAGACAAATCTACACCTGACAAATATGACCAGCCAGCATCTAGTAACATCTACTAACATCAACAGCAGTGTGATGGACAACTGTTACTAGATGGACCAGACGATTTAAACATGGTGAAACATTTGGCCCTGGTCTACAGAAAGTAGGACTCATGGATGAAGTCAGTGTAGAGTAAGTGGAAGGGCAGAAGAATAGAGGGAGACAGAACTGGAGTCCAGGTGCATGATGGGAGAAACACGGCTAAGACGAGGGTTTGGAATGGCAGCAGGAGTAATGGAATAAGCGCTGTTCACAGATGTGGGAATGGAGGAGAGGATGGGGAGGTGGAACTGTGAATGGGGGGGTCTGCGCTCCTCTCAATCTTTACTACCTAGTCCCCCCCCCCACCCTTTCTTGCTATAGCGGAGCTCCGGTGGGCCGCTACAGGTCGATGAGCTGCTCCACCATGAGCAGAGAGCAGGCCAGGCTGGGCAGGCTGGATTCAGAGCTCACACTGTTACTGCGGGAATGGCCTCCTGAAACTGGCCCGGTGAACAGGAGGGAGGAGGGGGAGGCCCGGGGCGAAGCAGAGGGAGGGAGAAAGAGGGAAGGTGGGACAGATTGGAGGAGCCAGGGAGAAGAGAGGAGTAAGGTTACCGAAGAGTCAGAAAGGTTACAGAAGGCAAAGACGAGCTAGAAGGAAAGATAAAAAGATAGAGACAGAAAGAGTTTTACAGTTACATAAGACCAAGAGAGAAAATAAAGATAAATTGCTCTCCAGATACAATATAGATCATGGTTGTGGTCTGTCTTTTCTATTACCTTATAATGTACACATAATACCTACCTGGCAAAAAATCCTGAAGCTTCTGCTATGTATTGATTTGATATTATTCTCTTCACTGATAAACCTCCCTCATGTTTGTTTCTTAGCTACACTCATTTTTCAGACGAGAAGAAACGACAACAAAAAACTGTAAATGTTTGTAGGCTTCTTCTGGTTTTACTTGAGACTGAAGAATGAAAAACAGGACTGTCAACACACATTGGATTTGGGGAAAACAGATTTAACAACCTGAGTGGGCAACATTTGATACAAAGCACATGATTTAAATTCACCAGAGGCCCTCCCCTCTGGCCAGCTACCCTGTAGCCCCCAGTATCCAAAATTGAACATAACACAGCAGCAGATACGTAGTAAACTGATCTGCTTTCCTTTGAGGGCTTTACCTTTCACTGGGCTACCAGTGAGTGTTGTCAATGAAAACTCGTACTGGTTTTTGCAGCAGGACTGTGGCAACATCAATAACCTTTGTATCAACTCTGTTCCTTAGTGAGGTAAAAGGTAACAGTTAGCTATTGCTGTAAATGCCATCTGTTAAAGGACAACCCAACTGCAAAATGAACCTAGGGGTTAAATACCAATGGGTACCGAGTCAACCGTTCTCTGGGATATGTTTTCATGCTCATCAAATGTGCCCAGTTTTAGTGCGAACTGATAATTACCTTATAACGCTAGTTGTGAGGGCATGGCTGAAGTAAAAAGAAATCACTATTTTATACGTCTTCAGGTATACAAGGAGGCGCCATCTTGGGAAAACAAACTTCATCAGTCGAACCACGAACACCGTGCTACGTGAGCTGAACTGTGACTTGGAATCACCCATGGCAAAAGAATTTTCGGTCATTCATGCAGATCAATGAGCAAGACTTAAAGTTGGCAAACTAAAATCAAATACAATTTGCTCACAGTTCAGCTCACGTAGCACGACATTCATGGTTTGACAGTGGAATCTGTTTTCCCAAAATGACGCCTACCTGTATACATGACGCCTACCTGTATACATGAACGGTACTGTCTTTTAAACTATCTTTAATAAACCATCTGTACACTTACAAAGTTCTCAGTGCTTCGGTTTGCATGGAGGGTCCCTCATTATGCCACCGTGGAAGTGTGATGCTATTTTGAGCCTTGTTAGTGGTATGCAATTTATTTTTACTTCATTCATGCCATCACAACTAGTGTTACAAGGTAATTATCAGTTCGCAATAGACCTGGGCACATTCAATTAGCATGAAAACAAATCCCAGGAAACGGTCAACTCGGTACTCATGTGTTATTAACCCCTAGGTTCATTTTGCGCCAGAATTGTCCTTCAAGTACAAGTGGCCTGGACTATAGAGCACGCCAGTCAGAGCTCTGTACCAGTGAGATGTGGGCTTGCCTATATGGAAACATAAAGCCTTTTCAGTAATAAATAAAGAAAAAACACTGTGGTAAATCCTCACTGGAAATGCACCATATGAATGTGGTTAAACAAAGGAATAACTAAGCAGAGCAAGGATGCAGAGCAAGGATGACTAGTCAGATTTCAAGAGAGAATGCAGGGATACTGACAATCTTTAGGCTAAAACACTGTGACCGATACCTCGGGTAGAAGGGGTTTTGGAGTCCATAACGGGGATGGGGTCAAAGTCATCCTTGCTCTCAGTCTCTGCGCTGGGTGGAGCCTCAAAGCCTGACATCAGATCAGAGGAGTCTGCAGACAGAAGAATAATCAGGAAGAAGATTTTTGGGACAAGCATTAAGTCAGGGCCCAGGGCTTCCCAAAATGTTTGGCCTGTGACGCCATTTTTCTGGGGTCACACGCCAAATCTATGAGTCTGTTGAAAAAAATGTAATGACTTATAATTACATTTGAACCTAAGATAAGTATTTTTTTTGCCTTATATACAGCCGAGTTCTGTCCATTTTGTTCTACAGGAAACAGACACGTTCTGAGACGTGTGGTCCTGACAGTCTTTACAGACACGTTCTGAGACGTGTGGTCCTGACAGTCTTTACAGACACGTTCTGAGACGTGTGGTCCTGACAGTCTTTACAGACACGTTCTGAGACGTGTGGTCCTGACAGTCTTTACAGACACGTTCTGAGACGTGTGGTCCTGACAGTCTTTACAGACACG
>JACXGM010006578.1:5757-32617 GCA_016801145.1 Umbra pygmaea | reverse complement strand
ACCTAAACAACGATCAATATTAACCAAATTTCTCTCTCATATTGCTCATCATAACCACTGAAAATTATAAAAACAACTAACCCAAATTCCAATTATTTTATATTTTTTTATTTTGCTGATCCGAAAAATGATCCGATCCGTGACTCTGATCCGAAAACCGATCCGATCCGTGAGTTTCATGATCCGTTGCACCCCTAGCTCCTTGGGATGTTTAAAGCTTGGGAAATCTTTCTGTATCCAAATCCAGCTTTAAACCTCTCCGCAACAGTATCTCGGACCTGCCTGGTGTGTTCCTTGTTCTTCATGATGCTCTCTGTGCTTATGGACCTCTGAGACTATCACAGAGCAGGTGCATTTATACGGAGACTTGATTACACACATGTGGATTATATTTATCATCATTAGTCATTTAGGTCAACATTGCATCATTCAGAGATCTTCAATGAACTTCTGGAGAGAGTTTGCTGGACTGAAAGTAAAGGGGCCGAATGCCCAATTTGTCAGTTTTTTATTTGTTAAAAAAGTTTGAAATCCAATAAATTTCGTTCTACTTCATGATTGTGTCCCACTTGTTGTTGCTTCTTCACAAACAATTACAGTTTTATATCTAAAGATAACATGATTAAAGATAACATGTGATCATGGCATGTGACTGGAGAAGCAGGAACATTTGATATAAACAAAGCACACAGGGAAGAAACTCAAATTACATATTACAGGGGAGCAGAACAAAACACACACATGTACCATCCCCTTAGGGGGAGTCGTTACAGTCACATAAAATATCTTTAGAAATAATTGTAACTGTACCTTCTATGTATTGTCTTAATATTTTAATAGAATAACCAAAGATATTCAAAAGAAAAGATGCCTTTTAATATAAATTATAATACTGGTTTGGCAATATCTGCAATTTGATTGGCTAAAATTGGATTCCAATCCTACGATAGGGCCCTATGAAATCCATTTTATTTTTCTCCAAATTCTGTGATTTCTGTTTCATTTTTTGTGATTCCACTTCTCAAACCTCCATATAAACACCCTTGGGCAGTGGTTCCCAAATATTTTTGGTTACTGTACCACCAGGGGTCCTAGTTCCCATGGTTGGAAAAACACTACCCAGGCAAAAGTGGTTTGCTCAACTACTTTTTCACCCACCTGCAACTAATCAACTATTTGGACAAAAGTTGCATTCAGAATCCCACACCAGAAACTAAAATATAGAGAATACTGCTGTACAGTTTGCACTTGCATTGCCAGATATGGAAAGTAAATGTAGCCTATGATCAAAGTATTTATTTCTAGACAGGCAGAAGGCTATTTCATGAAATGTGTATAGGTATTTGTCATGTTAATAACACATACTTTCTTCTTACAGAAGAATCTATCCAAAATAAAAACTAAAAGAGATTTCCTTAGACATCAATAAAGAGTAGAACAACGACAAACATTTATATTTATAAACATTATTTTAAAAAGTTGTACAATATCAAGTGCAATTGTGTGGACAAAGCCATAACATTCAGCAGCATTCCTGCTAGTTCAACCCTGCTCTCTTTGAGTGAGAGCTGCCTGATTAGTAAGACCATCAGAGCATTACTTCAGGCCAAGGAACATAGTAGCCTACACCTACTATGTAAGTAGTTGAACGGAGAAAAACAAGCGTTGTCTGATTGAAAAATTTAGAATGGCGTAAATACCATTGTTTATAGCTATCAAGCACATTACAACATTTGAACGATATAATGGAGTGCATGTTGGCCAAGTTCAGTAGAGAAACATACACTGCATATATAGCCTATATATAGAGCACAAATTAACTTCCATATTTGCTGCCTTTTGTATTAAGAGAAACTCAATGATAGTTATTAATATTACCGAACTGTATTTGGATTACAAAATTTTTTTTTTTTGCTGAATTCAATGTAATGTCTGGATTCCGCAGTTTCGTCCGCATTCTCCGCATCGCGGAAAACATATGGCATTTTAGCAGGATTCAAAAGTCTGACTGGTTACGTTTGTGAGTGTTCTACACTATTGTCAGTTATGTGAACACTTAGGTTTGGAATATCAACACAGAAAATATGCAAATTCTGCAAGATTCTGTGTTTATAAGTAAATTACGTATTTATGTATAGATTCTGCCATTCAGTCCGTGTTTTTCACAACACGGAAAACATAGGGCCCTACTATGACAATTCCCTGATATCCGCATGTAGAATGTTGCCTAATCACTCAAGTGCTGTACCTCTGTATGTAATCAAAAATTATCTACGCTAACCTGAGGATCTGACCAACATAAAAAACATGGCAGACAATTCCTCTTGCTTCAAATCTCAACACCAACTTCCAAATAAGACCATGTACAAAATTAAGATCGTCGCTGATGTAGACATGCTAACCATCCACAGGTTTTAAGTAATCTAATGAGTTTTATAATAGTTTTTTTCATGAAGTGATAACTAGCTAGTGGCTGTCCTATGTCAATATACTGGTGGCTGGCTCGTAAGCCTAATTGTCTTAGCTACCTCTCACATTACACAGTTTGGAATTTCCACAGCCCTCTACCGACTCCCTAACACAAACACACTACTAGTAGACATTACACCCAATAAGACTTTAAGGGACAGTTGGATTTTCTAGGGTTATTATGGAGCTTATCTAGCCTGATTCAGGCAATGACTTATCCATAAAAGTGATGCGCGTTGCCATACCACACATCACGGTTTGGGTTGTTTATCTATCCCTAGACCCCTTTTTTCATATATTTTTAAATATCAATAAATAGCCTAAAGTTGGACAGTTTTATTATAAGTGGATCTCTGAAAGGGGAATTATGGGAGCCTACCATTTTCACCAGCAAAATTAAAATGAAATAGTTCTCTATGCAAACAGTTGTTTGAATCAGGACATACAAGTTGCTTGCTATTATTGTTCTGTTTATTGTTTAAATTATATTTTCCATAAATTGTTGAAGCATATAGCCTACAATTGTTTTCCTATGTATTGTTAGTAGCTTGAATTTTCTCTCTCCTGCTGTCATAAATATTTGTGTGAATCAGAATCAGTTGTGGAAACATACTAATGGCAGCACCTGCATACATGGAAGTCTGCCCGTATTCACAACGTTTCATTCCCAGACAAGATTTCACATTGTGGCTTTTGATGAATGTAAATAAATGTCTACAGAAAAACAATTTAAAGAAACACACTTGCAATGCAAAACTGCACAGACTGCATTAACCATGTTGTCAGTAAAGTATGGCTAGTAGGCTGATTGATGTTGACAGTGGAATCTGTATCAACCAAACACTTGATTTGCATAAACAAATGCATCACAAAAAAACAAATCTAAATTGTTTGTTTAATAGGAACTACTGGATTTATGTGGCATACTAACATGGCAACAGTAAGACAATATGGGGATGCTAGATGATAACCGGACTCCTCGCAACCATTATCTTTGTCTATAAATATGTATTAACACATTCATTTTCACAAATAAAATGTGTAACCTTTTTATAAGCGCATTAACACACTCAGGACTCGGGGTGGAACGGTACACAGAAGTCACGGTTTTGTTCATAGCTTGGTTCAGACATCACGGTTCGGTACGAGTTTGGTACAATGGAGGGAAAAGCAAAACAAAAATGCAGAAGGCAATTTTTTTATTGTGCCTCTCTCAGGCTGTACCATCTAATGTCATACAGTCCCTCCCTTGAGCTAGCTCATCTGGGTGATGGCATCAGATATCCATTAGCATGTTAGATTTATTTCCACTTACATACCCAACAGCTGCTGAACAACGCCGACACACAGTCTTCCGCTTATCCACCACTCTCTTGCCTGTACTACTGTAACTGACTGGGTAACCAAAGTTTACCCAAACTTGCAATTTATTTTAAAGAGGCCGGTGGGACCTCTAACTGTTGTGATTCTCCACCACTCGCCATAATTGTCCTTAGTGCTGCTATCTCTCACTCACTCAGTAGACTTTCGACCTAAAAAAAAACTGCATGCATAGGCGGAGTTCGGCTACATAGGCGCCAAACAGAGCTTCAGAGCTAAGGCAGTGCTACAGATTAGGTGTCCCTAAATAACCTTTGTGTCCAACAGTAGTTCAGTGTTATATTAATTTATTTGCACACAAGTTTTATTTTGTTTTATACCGTGTATTCTCTGTGTAAATACATGCACCAAACCGCCCGTATCTTTTTGGTTCAATATAAATACATGTAAGGTTCCACCCCTACTTTGCAGTGTGCATTGCCAGGGAATAACCGCACACCTCAGCAGTGTGGAAAGCAACGAGGCCTTACATATGAAATGGACAGCGTTAATTGCACCCTTCCATAATATTTTGTTGCACAACTCTTGGCAACAATGACAGCCTCCAAACATTTCTTGTAGCCGCTAAAAGCTTCACCTGTCTGCTGGTAGTTTCTCCCATTCTTCATTTGGAATTTGTTTAAGGCCTTGAATGTGTGCATGATTGCTTTTCCCAATGGCATATTTCAGCAGCTTTAAACATGAGGGCTCTGGTAGTTGAAATATACATTTTATAATGGGCATTGCTATTGAAACCTTCCAATAATTTATATTAGTTCAAAGGTCATTTTTTAGCATTTAAATTGCTTGCTTTTCTTTCATAGACAGCTCACTATTCTTTGTGTTGCACTATTCTTTGCTCCGAACTTATGGAGGGCATGGTAACTTTTTATTTGATGTATTTAAACCCTAATCAGTTTGTGTTTATGGGTTCCAAGGACAGCCAGTACAGGGAAGTAAATATGTACATATATATCATAATAATATTAATAATGCATTTTATTTAATGGTGCCTTTCATAACACTCAAGGTCACCTCACAAGCAATATACATTACACAAATCACAACAAACAAGCCACATATACAGATTCAGTGCAGTAAAAACTCAATAAAACATATTCTTAAAAGCCTGTATATACTATATTTAAGTAATAAATAATGTATCCACTTCCTACTATTGCTCTGGATAAAACAGTAGACACTATGTTAAACTTCATAACTAACAATAACCTTACATTTTGGATGTAAACTTAATTATTTTTCAAATTTTGACATTTATGACAGTGGGATCTGACTATAGTTATACAATATTAGTTTGTGATTGTAAAAGCTAAGGATGACCTTATCATTTGCTCCTTTTTGTCTTAATCTCCCTTCTCTTTTCTCCTCACTTTGCCCAATGCTTGCATGCCCCAGGTGTTTGCATGCCTGCAGCTGATCGTGTATGTTATCTGGGATCTCAGCTGTCCCCCTCGATCATTGAAACTTCACTGAGTTGTATGATGTTGGAAACCCAAACAACCCCTGTGGACAGTGTGTATCTCACTGCATCTCACCAGATAATTCTGTCTGTCCTTTTGTTACATTGGGAAACAAGAAAAAACCAAGGAAATCAAACTGGCATCGCTGAACTTGAAATTATCAATAACTCTTGTTTAGTCTGACCTTTACCTAAGGTAACCATCAGAGATAAAAAGGTTTGGGACCTGACATGATTCAGTTCAAGAGGTGAGGTTGAAAATTGTTCGATAGACATGCTGGGTTTTATTGTGTAAACCGTGAGTTTGTAGGAGTTTATCTTAACAATACCAGCGCAGAAAACATAAATTGACATTATATGTTTTACATTTTTAACCAGAGTTTCACAAAAGTACACAGCCACATGCAAACTACAATCTACTACTGTAACATAAAGTATTAACATATCTATACCCAAGACCTTGAAAAGGGCCATGCACAAACATTTTGGGGGCAGGGGCTCAAGTAAAAAAAGAAAAAAGCTTCTCATTGCCATTGCAATTAATCCTGGCCTCCATGAAAAAATATGTCCTCACATCCCAAATATATTACTATAATAATATTATATTATTATTAAAGGAGCAATCCAGATCCCTAAACATCCCAGAATTGTTGTCTATCATGTTTCTGACATGACAGCTACTGAAAACCACTTCTCAATGAGTTATTAAAAATTCCAAATTTGTACTGTCAACATCACCAAAGGAATTTTTGAAAAAGACAGCTAAAGTTGGAATTATGATAACTCAGAAATAACTTTCTGATCTTTATTTGTCCTGACCCTGAATTGAGATGAATGGAGAATAACATTTCCGTAGTGAGTTCGAGAATACTACGGATGACATTCTTTTGTTGAAGGACATCTCTGGTGCAAAATTAAACTAGGGGTTAATAACACACTGGTACCGAGTTGCCCGTTCTCTGGGATATGTTTTAATGCTAATCGAATGTGCCCAGTTTTAGTGCGAACTAATAACTACCTTATAACGCTAGTTGTGAGGGCATGGATGAAGTAAAATTTAATTGCTATTTTTACGACTAACAAGGCTCATAATAGCACCACATTTCCACCGTAGCATAATGAGGGTCCCTACATGCAAACCGTAGCATTGAGAACTTTGTAAGTGTACAGACAGTTTATTTAAAATATAGTTTAAAAGACAGTACTGTTACCGTATACAGCCAGGTGACATCTTCAGAACACAAACTCGACCAGTCGAACCACGAACTCTGTCCTACACTGAGCTGAACTGTGACTTGGAATCTCCCATGGCAAGAGGTATTAAGGTCATTCATGCAGATCAATGAGCAAAACTTACAGCTGGTGATGCGAACTAAAATCAAACACAATTTGCTTACAGTTCAGCTCACATAGAGTTTGTGGTTTGTATGGTTGAGTCTGTTTTCCGAATATGGCGCCTGGCTGTATATGCAAACAGATGTAAACATCAATGTAAAGTAGGGATGGGCATTTAAAATGATTTTACTATTCGAATATTACCTGAAATGATGAATGCTGCTGCAATTCCATTAATTAGTTAGCCTGACATAAAGCAAAACATACAGTAAACATATAAACCACTACACATTGTGTCAATAATTGTGACTGTTAAAGGTACAATATGTAATATCAATCAAAACAATAACAAAATACATACTTTGCATTGAAAGAAAACATCACTATACATATATTATATATATTTCTTAGTTGTGTACTTACATTATCCTAAATGTTTCCACCAACTTTCAAATCCAGAGAAATTTGTAATTTAATTTGAAGACATGGGACGTTTCTTTTTGTCGCCCGTCAATGACATCATATAATATAGTTGCTCTAAGTTCCAGTGAACCGCCAAACATAACGTGAATAAAGTTATAATATTTTTAACAATACATTACTTTGTCAGTGAACATTTTTTCTGCCGGAGGCGCTAGATTGGAAGGTTGTCATTGACGACGATAACAAAACCCATGATCCCACGCAATCCCACGCAAGCCAAAAATTACATATTGCACGTTTAAGCTATTAGATAAAATAAGGGTTAAATAAAGAACCAATGTAAGATAAATTTATTGAACATGATGAAAATCCAATGAACTGGAAACAAAGCTGCATCTTAAGATTTCTTTAACTGAGCGACAATAATGCTTAGCCTTGTGTTAAATAAAAAGTCTACAGTGGACAAAATTAAACACATTAGGTAGGATATACTTGATAAAAACGAAAGACAGGCATACTGTTTTAGGGCTGGGCATCGTTCAAAATCTTTTGATCCGGTGCCAATTTCGATACCTCAGTTTCCATACCAGTTCCTTAACAATACTTTTTTTGATACCATATGTTTTAAAATCCATTTCAACAAAATATAGTAAACCCAAAACCTTTATTTTCCACCTTAATTATCAATCAGTAAAGCACAAAATATAAAAATATAATGGTTTCATTCTTTTTACTGACAATAATAGTAAAAAACTTTATCCAGGCTAAAAGAGGTTATATTGGTAAACTACCTTTAAAAAATAAAACTCCCTTTATATTGATAGCTCACCTCCACCATGGGGCCTCCACTGTCGAACAAAGTTAGCAAACCTTTAAAAATAACCCCTGTGACTACTCTGTAGCACTGATCTTATCTTTCCTTGGACAGTTTCCCTCTTGCTGCCAGTGTGAAGGGATTGACACTTTCTGGTATGGTCTTCCTATTCCTAACATCAGGGTGGACTGGCGCAGAGGCTAATGTAAATGGGGAAATAGACAGAGCTAACCACAGCAACCAACTAGCAGCACAAGCTAACATACATAGAGTAGTCAACGTTATGGGGAAAATGATTGAGTTTAAATTGTCGATCGAAATAAGGAATGAGCACAACAACGGCAGTAGTAAACCTATGTGTTCTAAAATGTGTAACCTTAACGATACATCGGAAAAACAAAGATGTTGCCTGGTCAAAAAGAAAATGTTATAAACGATATACGACTGCAAGTATCTTCAGAAACAGTGTTGCCTAGCCTGGGAGAACCCTGACTTACTTCCGGCAAATTTAGATTTGCTCTGCAAATCAGTCTGGCCAAGAGCCCATTCAAGCCCATTTCCAATTTTTCCAAATCGAGGCACCAATCACAACCGTTGAGGCTGGCTTTACACGATGAAGATAGCGCAGCTATATACTGTCATTGGTTGAAGCAGACAATTATAATGATGGCTGCTGCAATGGAGCATCCAGAATATCACTCAATCAGCTATTGTGTCTGTTTTTTTGAGCGTATCCTTTTTGCAAACAAACAAACACACAATCTAACCAGGACTCAACAAACACTCTTCAAAGCTGCCAGCTTGGTAACCAAGTATGTAGTTTTGTTTACTGCCTCCAGTGGTTACCTCATTACAACTTGCCTATTATTAAGGTATAAAAATGATGATGACACTGGTTATTTGTACAATCAACATTTGGATGTATTTGTGTTCCAACTTAATAATTTGGATTTCACATTTCATACAAATTCTTCCCATAATGGCTGGTATGAAAACAGCTCAGCATTAGTCTGCCTTTTCTTACAGGCCAGGTGCTCTGAAGATCTCCTTGCTACATTTAACAAAGAGTCGAATGTATTCCTTGTGGTCAATGGTTATTTATGATCGCTTTTACCTGGTCATAGGTTTTAATTAAAAACTTAATTAAAATTAAAACATCCCAAAATGGATGAACCCAGCCTTGTACTTTTACTTTGGACTATTTACAATGCTGAACATGACACAATTCTAACAAATTAAATGTGCTGTCCCTTATTCATAGTTTTAAGAGTGGTGATTTGTTTATCATGTCTCATTGGGGGAAAATGCCTGGCGCCGCCGCTGAGCAGGTGCCTCTCTCCCCTCCCAACACCTCAATTCTTCCTTGAACGCGCTTCTATTTCACTTCAAACACTCGCTTTATTCGCGTATCCTATTAGCTTTGGACAAGCGAGTGGATTCAAATTGTTCAAGCATCCAACTAGACGCGATAGAAAATTTCAAATTTCAAATTTCATGCTCAATTAGTGTTCAGTCGGAATATAGCATTAAACCTACCTTGATGCGCAATGCGTGAGCAGTCAACTAACAACGAGATTAAGCAGCTGAACAAGAATACGGCCGTGTTCCGATTGTTCTCATTTCAGCTCCACCGAGACAAACTAGACATGCCATTTTAAAAATCTTTCATGTATTGTTAGAAATATTCAATTTCATCAAATTTTATGTGACATATTTCCAGTAGGCAACTGACTGCAAGCAGGCACATCCGAGCAGGCTTATGTCCTGGAGCTGAGCCCCGGAGAGATTCGGCCCAATTTAACCACTGCATAAACCTCATGGGAACCCATTCAATCAACATACAATCATTTGCGATGCTAATAGTAAAATCACCCATGTCTTTGCGAATTACCCTGGCTCAAGCCACGACTCATTTATGGCAAACTCTGCCATCTTTGAGGGGAATCCCCCCTTGGATGGGTGGCTGTGAAGGGGACAACGCTATCCGTTAAAGACATGGCTGATGATGACACCATTTTTGATGCCAGCAACAGTGCATGAAATGTTGTTTAATTGAAAACACACAAACACGCAGCATAGCCTAATTGAACGAACATTTGGCACACTGAAAATGTACGTCAGGTGTTTCGATAGGACAGGAGGCACTTTGCAGTACTCAAGTTCGCAGCATTCTTTGTGGCTTGTTGTGTTTTACACAATGTGTCCATAAATCATGGATCTGTTGATGACATAAATGAGGAAATATTAGAGGACTTAAGGAGATGTGATGTTAAAATGCATGTGCCGTTAGTTGCCAATTAACCCAATGCCCCAGCAGCAGAACGGGAGAGGAGAGCTTATTTGACAGAAGAGTGAGGTAAGCAAAGTAATCTCGCTCTAATGTTAGACTACATTGCAAAAATATTACCATGCATTCATAACCTCATGATTCAGTGAGAGTGAGCCCAAAACATCGGAAAGTATGTCTTGTGACATTTCTTTATTTACATTTTGTAAAAAAGAAAAAGCAATAGCAATCCGCCGTTATAATAGCAATCCGCCATGGAACAAGCGCGTCTGCTCTTAAAGGGAATGTGAGATGACGCTCTGATTGTTTATTGCACATTATGCCAAACCCAACTTAGCCTATACGATTTCAGAAACAATATTCAATCAAATGAATGCAAAAGTAGGCTACACTGACCTCAGTCAGACTATTCTACTATTAAACTATAAGCTTATGTTATGGAAAATAATGCGATCATCTTAGGCTAACACTGAATCTGCTTATTGTCAATAAAAGTTGCTTGAAACAAAACCATTCAGTAACATGAAAAACATTGAGTGGATATGGAAATACAAAATAACCCACTTTTACATTTCAATTATTTCAAGTAGCAACATGAAACATGCATATTCATGAATAACTTTGAAAATAGCGTTGATTATAGAACAGGGGTGTCGAATCTTTGCAGAGGCAGTGTGTTCATGACTGGAGGGCCAACTCTAGTCTACACAAAAATATTTTCATAGGCCTATGGCAAATGATATAGGCAAACTTGAATTTAACTGTGATTTAATAAAATTAATAATAACTCAAGGCGTTAAGCTATGCCCTAAGACAGGCAGTTAGGCCTAGAGTTTTCATGAAAATTGCGTTGAACACAGGCTATGTAGGGCTGTTACTTAGAACAGAGGTAGAAGCAGTGCGTTTATGCATAGCAACTTTATACACACAAAAAATATTTTCATATGCCAAATCTAGGCTAAAGGCAAACTTGAGTTTGACACCTGTGATTTAGAACAGTTAATACCTAGAAGTTAAGCCATTCCCTGAGACAGGCAGTTAAACCTAGAGTTTTCATGAAAATTACATTGAACATTTTATTAAGAACAGGGGTGTCAGTGCACTTTTTGCAGAAGCAGAACATTCATGCATGGTGGGCCATCTCTACACAAAAACAATAATATTTTCATATGCCAAATATAATAACAACCTGTGATTCAGAACAATTAGGTTTAATACCATACAGGTATAGCTTCCCTGAGACAGGCAGTTAGGCTTAGAGTTTTAATAAAAAATCGCTTTGCATAATTGTTTTTTAGAGTAATTTGATTAACACAATATCATAAACAATAAGGAGGGTGAGCAATTTTTAAAACCAAAAGCTAAATACTAGAAACAGTGGTTTCCTCCAGCATCTTTAAAAGATTCCACTACAAGCCAAAATGTGTCAATGGCCAGGATGGGAGAAGAACCTGCTGAGGCAACATTAGTGTTTTTGAGGTTCATGTGGCGCCGGCGTGCGCTGATGGTATTGGGAGTGTCTGTTATGATTTTAGGAAGCACGTCAGCCAGAGCTGTAGTGGGTGTGTGTGAGTGATTGAGTGAGACTGTTGGCTGCTGAACAGAGGGTTGCAGGAAAAAGGATCTGAAGTGCCGGTTGCTTTGGCTACAAAAACGGAACTGATCCAAATCCAGCCCAATTTATATCCACCCGCCCAAACCCATTTTTGCCCGCAAAAAGATTGCAAAACCGCCCAACTGGGAGGGAAACCGCCCAATCTGGCAACGTTGTTTAGAAATCCTCCATGGTGGTGGTGTCTCTTTGACGTGACGTGTTTTAAGTTGCGTTAGACAGCCAATCGCTGGCGACTTTAGGTCCTTACACGCAAGTATGCTACATGATTATTGGCTCACAGACACTTTTGGAACCGAAATTTGGCACAGAAAGATAGGATCGGAGGTTTTCGGTCAGTGCCATGAAAGTAGTGATGGGAAATTCGATTCTTTTTACTGACTCGTATCTTTGAACCTCGTTAATTCAAATGAACAAATCATTTTGATTCGTATCATTCATTTGCGCATATGCAGATCGAAATGAATAAAAAGATCCAGTATACTGATCCGTACCGTACATACTGGATCATAGACATAATAAACCTTCACAAAAAAGGAAGTACCGAAATGAATTAACCATATAATGGATCATAGAAGTAATGCACCTGCGCAAATCCAAAAACATTTAAGATAATGAACTAATCTCATACGACGTCTGCTAGAATGTTTTACATTTGAGGCAATAAAATAAGTGTAGCTGTCAAGTGTGTTGTTCACTTCCATCCCGCAGCCTGAACTTTATATTATTCAAACATTTGTTAATTTGAGGCAGTGCGCACAGGCAAAATATAACAGCCTACCGTATAATCAATTCATTATAACAAAGATGTTCAGTGGCCAAGCAGTAATACGGATACGTGTGTAGTAAACCCATTATTTTACATATCCAGCGTCATATGACTTCGTAAGAATAGCAATTAACATAAAGCTTAAAATATTTATTTTGTACATACATTTTCAGTCTACAGAGATGAGCATGCATGTGCAAATCCAATAACTAAATCGTATTGAATAATAGAGTAATGTTCCAGCCCTAAAATGGACGATATGAACAATCCAGGTACTACTGAGCAGTATACGGGATCATAGAAGTAGTGCGCCTGTACGAAAATGAACGATGAATGATTCAGATACTACTACCGAGCAGTATACTGGATCATATAAGTGATGCGCCTGTGCCAAAATGAACGATGTGAACGATTCAGATACTAGTACCGAGCAGTATACTGGTTTATAGAAGTAATGTGCCTGCGCGAAAATGAACGAAATGAACGATCCAGTATGAATCGCATGTACCGGTCTTTTAAATGATTAGTTCAAAAAGAACGAATCGTTCATGAATCGCCCATCAGTACATGAAAGTATCGTCGTTCGGTGCCAAACCCTATACTGTAGTGAAGTATTGCATGTTAACTTGAATTTCATAGGATACGTTGTGCAATAACACTAATTCTCAAATAAATAAATAGATTATTACAAGTAAACATTTTTTTACTTAAATTACCAGATCTACATTCTCAGGGGAAAGGCAAGTCCAGAGGAAAAGTACGAGCAGACAGACTTGCTGAAATACAACGAAACTTTGCGGTTATCATATATAGTTTTAGTACTGTAGTCCTCTCTAAAACGTTTGAGGTTTGCAGCACTGGTGACGTGGGTGCGTGAGTGCGTTCCAGGTGGAGAGACGGTTCCACAAAGTGGAAAGCTAAAACTTAACTTTTACTGAACTATTCAGGTTTGAGGTGTATTTGCATTTTGGTTGACCGAGAGCACTGTAGTTGTGCACACAGTGTATATATTGGAAGTTTGTGCAAAATTGTTTTATAAACAAATAACTAAATGTGGCTGTTGTCTAATTAAAAGAGCAATCCAAACAACATTATTGTATAACTGTCATAATGTGGATTGCAGAATAAGCCGAGACAAGTGTGAACCAAACAGTGTTTTAATACGAGAACTGGTTGCAGCCATTGAAAGCTTACTTTTTCTGCCCTGTCCAGGTAGTGTAACCACCGTTCCCTTAACTTTGAACTTGCGAACTATGATTCCATGGTGTCTCTGGGAACATTCAGTGTCTTCGCTATCTTTTTGGAAGCTGTTCCTTGTTTGTGAAGGGCGATGAACTCTTCTCAACTTTTTGGACCATTATTTTTGTTTGTCACATGCAGTGAAATGTGACACTCAACAAACCCCTAACCAGTTCAGTTATTTCATGTGTTCCAGCTAAGCACACCAGGGGCAACTAATGAAGCCCAGTTGGATTTAGGGGAACCACTTGATGCATTCATTGTGTTGAGCTATTTCCTCTGCTTTTGTTTGATTGAATGTCTGTACATTTTGACAGTAAACCTGATTTGCAGTGGGGGTTGAATCATTTTGATTACTGCTGTATGTATTATATATTATGTATTACATATATATGTATTATGTATTATATATGGTTGTATATTTGATTACTAAATGCATTTTTTCACACACTCAAAAAAACGTATCTGTTTGAATGTCAAGTATTTGACATTTGACATTGTGTTGGTATTTACACGAAATGGTGATTATTTTTTCCATTAAATGGGCTATTCAGGCGAGAAAACCTCACCAACACCTTTAGGCCAGTTTGAATATTGAAATAGACTTTGAACCTACACTGCTCAAAAAAATAAAGGGAACACTTAAACAACACAATGAAACTCCAAGTCAATCACACTGTCCACTCAGGAAGCAACACTGATTGACAATCAATTTCACATGCTGTTGTGCAAATGGAACAGACAACAGGTGGAAATGATAGGCAATTAGCAAGACACCCCCAATAAAGGTGGTGGTGACCACAGACCACTTCTCAGTTCCTATGCTTCCTGGCTGATGTTTTGGTCCCTTTTAAATGCTGACGGCGCTTTCACTCTACTGGTAGCATGAGACTACAACCCACACAAATGGCTCAGGTAGTGCAGCTCATCCAGGATGGCACATCAATGCGAGCTGTGGCAAGAAGGTTGGCTGTGTCTGTCAGCGTAGTGTCCAGAACATGGAAGCGCTACCAGGAGACAGGCCAGTACATCAGGAGATGTGGAGGAGGCCGTAGGAGGGCAACAACCCAGCAGCAGGACTGCTACCTCCGACTTTGTGCAAGGAGGAGCAGGAGGAGCACTGCCAGAGCCGTGCAAAATGACCTCCAGCAGGCCACAAATGTGCATGTGTCCACTCAAACGGTCAGAAACAGACTCCACGAGGGTGGCATGAGGGCCCAATATCCACAGGTGGGGGTTGTGCTAACAGCCATACATTGTGCAGGATGTTTGGCATTTGCCAGAGAACACCAAGATTGGCAAATGTGCCACTGGCGCCCTGTGCTCTTCACAGATAAAAGCAGGTTCACACTGAGCACATGTGATAGACATGACAGAGTCTGGAGACGCCGTGGAGAACGTTCTGTGATCTGCAACATCCTCCAGCATGACCGGTTTGGTGGTGGGTCAGTAATGGTGTGGAGTGGAATTTCTTTGGGGGGCCGCACAGCCCTCCATGTGCTCGCCAGGGGTAGCCTGACTGCAATTAGGTACCAAGATGAGATCCTCAGACCCCTTGTGAGACCATATGCTGGTGGGGTTGGCCCTGGGTTCCTCCTAATGCAAGACAATGCTAGACCTCATGTGGCTGGAGTGTCTCAGCAGTTCCTGCAAGAGGAAGGCATTGATGCTATGGACCGCCTGTTCCCCAGACCTGAATCCGATTGAGCACATCTGGGACATCATGTCTTGCTCCATCCACCAACACCACGTTGCACCACAGACTGTCCAGGAGTTGGCCACCTCATCAGAAGAAATGCCCAGGCATTGTAGGGAGGTCATACGGGCACATGGATGGCACGCACACACTACTGAGCCTCGTTTTGACTTGTTTTTAAGGACATTACATCAAAGTTGGATCAGCCTGTAGTGTGGTGGTTTTCCACTTTGAGTGTGACTCCATATCCAGACCTCCATGGGTTGATAAATTTGATTTCCATTGATAAATTTTGTTTGATTTTGTTCCCAGCACTTTCAACTATGTAAAGATGAAAGCATTTCATACAATTAGTTCATTCATTCAGATCTAGGATGTGTTATGTTAGTGTTCCCTTAATTTTTTTGAGCAGTGTATTTTACTTTGCCTATCCCCGAACGTTATTGCGCATATTCCCAGGGGTGCATTTAACCCAAATTAATACATTATTTTATTTATTGATAAATGACAGACAGGTTTTAGTTTAGAAAGAGACCTTGGTCTCAGACATTCCGTGTTAAAGGAAAAATAACAGAAAAAACAACAATTAATTGTTACATATTGGAATTGACTTCATCTGAATCCCTAATGGGTCAATCCACCTACATCAGCTTTAGTAAACATTTTTAAGAAGCAATTAACTTTTACACTTGTCATGTTAAATTTTGTTTGTTTGAATGTATGATAATTGAAAATGAATCCTAATCAAGTATTAAATGCTAAAGAAAGACTGCTTGTTTCCCTTTCTACCATATACATTATTTATTTTTCAGGGGTGCCTAAACTTCTGCATACAATTGTACATTTACAAAAATTACTGAAACCCAAGTACATAACCTTTAATGTATTTTAATACATAGATGCAATATTCTTTAAATGTCATATGTAATGTAGTACTTTTAATCATAAATATATTGTAAATCAATTTTGAATTTCAATTTACAGTACAAAAAATTGGTCAACCTACTGGATTTTAGTGGTTGGCTAAAGTAATGGAGAAAAAAATCTAAACTGGGGGCTCAGTTTTTATTGAGCTGGGCTCAGTCTGTGTTATATTCAGGCCACCTTCATGAATATGGTGTGTTGTGCAGACCCTCATCCCTTTTATGGTTACACTTTATCTACAGATATGTTTACTGTAACAAACTATATAAAAGGTGAATGATTGCTAAGGTTAAGGTTAGGGATGGGTTTAAAATAAGGCTGAGAGTTGGGGAAAGATGTTAAGGTTAGGGATATGGTAATGTTTATGGATATGGTGAAAGTTAGTTCATAGTTAATTGAAATGTTACATTTACAGATTGACTATCCAATAATTTGTTAACCCATTTATTCCCAGGCATGTAGCTGCACTGGAAGATCCAAGTGCCACTGTGATGGAGTTAAAGGTAGTAAGGTAAGTGATGTAATATCCTCGTGCTCTAAATCTGTGTTGCAGTAGATTATGTATTTATTCCCTTAGGTAATAATTATGAGTATAAACATGGCTATTTTTTATGTTAGCCTCCAAATTCTAATTTTGCTTAATTTAGTTGACAAAATAAGTACTGTTTACACTGTAAGAGAATAGTACAATAACAACAATAAGCATATCTAAAGCATAATTCAGAATATGCTAAAGGAATACATTGTGCAGTGCTGAATGCAGGAGGTTCATGTATTGGAATTGATTAAAAGGTATGAATGTCTTCCAAGCCAGTGTTTTTCAACCCTCTGCTCTGTGCATCCCAGGCATTCCACAATTTAGCTGTGGCTGCTGAACTAGCTCACTGTTTTAATTAATCAAGGGCCTGATAATTAGCAGATGAGTTGAATCAAGTGTGCTATCTCAGAAATAGATCAAATACATGGAACAGCTGGTGTTCCATGAGGAGAGTGTTGGAAACCACTGTTCCAAGCTATCATCCCAGTCTGCTATTGAAATTCTAGTTTTTAGCACTGGCTAAACTCCTCCCCCTAGTGGATGTTTTTAGACTTGTTATACCCAACACATATGCCTATTACCAAAGTAGCTGACTATGGATTTGGTCCCTGTTTCCTTCAACTGGGAATATTGTAATAATTTTGACACTGTTATTCTCCCCTCGGCCAGACCTGCTCTGATGGCCAATTAGCTAGTCATTGTGTTACAAAACCCCCAACCCCCCACGTGCTGATTACATGAAACTATTCCCCAGCGAAAAAACGTATTGTTCAACCTGTTACTGTCTCAATTGCAACTTTAGTAAAGTCTAGGGATGGGCCATACCAATTTTTATGGAACGAGTACAAGTACAGAGTATTTCATTTTGGGTAGCCTAATCTATTGAACAAAATTGAAATAGGCTACGTCGTATTTCCTTTAAATTATATTTCTTAACATTAGTATGTCCACTATTTTGTTCACCCAGATGTACAGCCGGAGTGGCGTAGCGGTTAAGGTGGCTCTGTGAAAAAGTCTACATCGTATGTTTGAGTCCCTGCAAAGGCATATGGTATTTTATCTCAATCTATTTAGAGGACACATTCAAATTGTATACTAGCTTATAAAACGGGTCCGGCGATATCTGCAATTTGATTGGCTAAAAATGCATTCCAAGCCTATGACAGTTCCTTGATATCCGCACTGTAGGATGTTGCCTTTTCACTGAAGTGATGTAGTATGTAATCAAAAAGTATCACTACGCCCCCCTAAAGAGTTGAACAAATAAAAAACATGGCGGACAATTCCTCTCGCTTCAAATCTCAACACCAACTTCCAAATAAGAACATCTAAAAAATATAAACGATTTAAACATTCACTTACCACAAGAACATTTTCACAGATGTAGACATGCTAACCAGCCACAGGTTTTAAGTAATAAAGTGTTTTTTCATGATGAAGCGATAGCTAGCTAGTGGCTGTCATGTCAATACCGCTTTAAAAACCCCCTGTGGCTGGCTCGTTAGCCTAATGTCTGACCTACCTCTCTCATTACACACACTGGGTTTTCCACATATCATGGGTTGGGTTGTTTATCCATCTATCCCTAGACCATATTTTCATATTTAAAAATATCAAGAAATAGCCTACAGTTGACAGCTTTATTATAAAAAAAAGAGGAATTACGATAGCCTACCCCGTTCTACCGGCGAAAGTAAGATAGGCTATTTCTCTATGAACACAGTTGTTTGTAGCCTATAAGACTTACAAGTTGCCTGATATTATTGTTCTGCCTTTGTTTTATTCATATTGTTTGTATATTGTTGAGGCATATAGCATACAATTGTTTTCCTACACATTGTTAGTAAATTGAATGATCTCTCTCCCTCTGGTGTTGTATTCCATTTTAATATTAATGACCGGGCGGGTCACCAGACATTCAGGGTTCAGACGATCCGGGGCTGGGGGATTGCATGTGTTTAATTACATTGTATGTGTGCTATTACATTGTTTGTAATAACAATGCAAATTAAATTAATTGCATTTTTCTGATGATGAACGCTATTATGTTGAAGTGCAAAAAAATATCTATTTTATTTCTATAGCTATCATATGTTTTATTTTTTAAACGCGACTGAAATGAATCCCGCAATTTGACAGCGCACGACTGTGTGAAGTGAACAGTTTATAAAAGATTTAGGGATAAACACCGACGTTCTGTGCAAACGTTATAATGGATGTCGGAATGAGTTAAATTTTCCAAGGTAATGTACAGAACAAGGTGTTTTAACCACATGTGCAAACAAAAACATAAGCAAACATTTTATTTACTAGTAGAAATTAGTTTTCGCTTTTACCTATATTCACATGCTTAATTAACTTGTTTAGGGTTTTTCATGATTACGGCGATTGGTGCTGATTTTGCCCAAACTATGCCAATCTATTCAAGGGGCACTGGAGGAGATTTATATTTATGATGTTTTTACAAAATCCATATCACGATCATGTCGTTCTGTGGAAAACATGATTTCCTGTGGAATGGAACAGATATTACCCTTGCAGTTTTTCTCTCTTAACTCATCAGATCCGAATTTATAATTGACAGCAGAAAGAAATCTAGAATTAAGGATAGAATTTTTAGATATGACCATTTATAAATAAGTTGATATTTTGGAAACTACCATCTACTCCAAGCTGCAGAGGAGTATAACACTTTTACGCACAGACAGTAATACTCCTTGAAACCTCATACAAAATATAGGCTACCAGTTACTTAGACTACAACGCAACTGCAGTACAGCAGTTAGTACAAATACTAAAGTATTTTACTATCCAATAACCAGGAACAAATACAAAATGTATAGTTTCATTAATTATAGTTTGTTAATAGCCTGCATAATACATGAAAGTCTGCCCGTATTCATAACGTTTCGTTTCCAGACAAGATTGCACAATGTGGTTTTGATCGATGTATATAAATGTTTCCAGAAACAAAATTCAAAGAAACGCGCTTGCAATGCAAAACTGCACAGATGTTGGCTTGACTGCGTTATCCATAGTGTTGTCAGTACAGTAGCTATAGCAGGCTGATTGATGTTGACAGTAAGGTCTGTATCACCGAAACATATGAATTGCATAAAAAATGCATCACTAAAGCAAACTGGATAACAAATGCCATTTAAATGAATTGAAACTGTACATAAGTGTTCAGACCTTGTTATAGTAAACAATCTAAATGATCAGTTTTATAGGAACTACTTGATTTGTAGCGTACTAACATGGCAACTGTAAAATTAGTTGTGGGGGGTACGTTAATGTTTCACTATAACCGCACGCCTCTAACCAATTTCTTTCGCTAAAAATTATAATTAAAACGTTAATTTTCACAAATGAAATGTTGGCAACCGTTTTATGAGCGCATTAACACACTACAGACTGTGCGTTGCCAGGGAATAACCGCACATGTTTATGCCCTGGCAACGCACACTCTGTTGTGTGTTAATGCTTACATGCTGTGTGGTACATTGATTCTTCACAAATATAGATAATTATTCACAAAAGTATTACGTTAGTATACAATTTGAATAGGTCCTCTAAATAGATTGAGAAAGAATAACATATGCCTTTGCAGGGACTTACGACATGGGCCTATACACAGAGCCACATTAACCGCTACGCCATTCCGGCTTATATCAATGTTTTTATAAATGGTCGATCAGAAAGCGGGGAGAGACAAATAGCATCCCTGGGAATGCCTGAAGAACAAGTCGCTTACCTGACCTATACCCATTTCCTAGCATCCACTAATGTATATTGTTCGAGACGAGAGATGTACTGTAAGTCATGGGAAAAAGTTCTGGTGAACTTTTTAACCTATTTCTTGATATTTAAAAAATATAAGATGATCTTTCCCTACACAAAAGCAATGCCTAGAATTCACGATAGTTATCAAAGTCGATCTGGTCATAATTCCTGTTGAAATAAAATTATTACAATCAGTAATAGATTTACTGTATTCAATACTAATTTATGAAAGCAGTAACAAACAGTGTTACTGATTAATAGATGTACCCATTACTACTTATAGGTGAACAAAATGAACAACAGTGATCTCTAATAAAAATGAAAGTAGTAACGAACATTGTATGATTAATATACTACTGTAAAACCATAAATATACGTTGATGACTCGAACCCTGTCCGCCCGGTTGACAGACCTTAGTCGTTTCCACTACACCATCAAGCCCATGTGAACTGGACATGTTTTCGATGGAGTTGAGTTTAACTGGTTAGACTGTGTAGGATTTCGTAAATGACAAGGTATTTTAAATATACAGCAGGCAGTTTACATGTGACAGTTATATTGTAGGACACTAGTTTAATGACTATAGCGCTACAAATAATACATTTAATTTCAGAATGTAGTTGTTTTAATGATAACACGTTGTACACTAGAAATTATTTTAAGGGAAACTATTTTGATGAATGTGCACCCTAGAGCCACCTGGCGGCCATTTGTTGTATTGTTTTCTTTTAAAAACTGCCACCGAAATTTTATTCACTCGGCTGAAGTGTGCCTCAGTATAACAAGGTGTCACATTTTAGCAGCCGCGTTCCGTGAATCTTAATTGGGGAGGACGGGCTCGCGTTACGCTCGGGACCGGAGTGAATGGAATGGTTGGCAACGCACAAAACCCAGTGTGCAAAACGAAAAAACACTGGGTTTCGTGCGTTGCGCACATTCCATTCACTCCGGTCCCGAGCGTAACACGAGCCCATCCTCCCCAATTAAGATCCACCGACCGCGGCTGCATTTTAGATGTTGATGTTGTGTGGTAGGAGAGATTGGAGACCAGAATGCGGGAGGAGCGTTCAAGTTGTTTAATGAACAGACAATTAAAGCCATGAGAACAGGGAGCGCTGAATAACAATGGTGCACAGGAACGGCACAACGTGTATACACTCACCTAAAGGAATATTAGGAACACCCGTTCAATTTCTCCTTAATGCAATTATCTACTCAACCAATCACATGGCAGTTGCTTCAATGCATTTAGGGGTGTGGTCCTGGTCAAGACAATTTCCTGAACTCTAAACTGAATGTCAGAATGGGAAAGAAAGGTGATTTAAGCAATTTTGAACGTGGCATGGTTGTTGGTGCCAGACGGGCCAGTCTGAGTATTTCACAATCTGCTCAGTTACTGGGATTTTCATGCACAACCATTTCTAGGGTTTACAAAGAATGGTGTGAAAAACATCCAGTATGCGGCAGTCCTGTGGGCGAAAATGCCTTGTTGATGCTAGAGGTCAGAGGAGAATGGGCCGACTGCTTCAAGCTGATTGAAGGGCAACTTTGTCTGAAATAACCACTCGTTACAACCGAGGTATGCAGCAAAGCATTTCTGAAGCCACAACACGCACAACCTTGAGGCGGATGGGCTACTGCAGCAGAAGACTCCACCGGGTACCACTCATGCCCACTACAAATAGGAAAAAGAGGCAACCATTTGCAAGAGCTCACCAAAATTGGACAGTTGAAGACTGGAAAAATTGCACACTTTAGGCCCCTTAGTGCCACGGCCTACCTGAGCATCGTTTAAATGCCACGGCCTACCTGAGCATTGTTTCTGACCATGTCCATCCCTTTATGGCCACCATGTACCCATCCTCTGACCGCTACTTCCAGCAGGATAATGCACCATGTCACAAAGCTCGAATCATTTCAAATTGGTTTCTTGAACATGACAATGAGTTCACTGTACTAAAATGGCCCCCACAGTCACCAGGGGCCTCATTTATAAAACTTTGCGGTGGATTTGCGTCAGAAGTGGCGTACGGACAAAATATAGGACGTGCGTACGTAAAGAAATATTCAGATTTATAAAACCGTGCGCACGCACGTCCTACGCTGTTTTCCCTTTATAAATCACAATCAACTCTAATACGTGGTGCAGCTTTTGCGGATACATGTCACGCCCATAATTGTCCATAAATAGTCAGTGAAACTCCCCAAAATTAATATTCATTGATTGAGAAATCATGGCATACACAGTAGTGAAGAAAACCAAAAAAACAACTTCACTCAATGCCAAGTAGAAAATATTGTTGGCGCAGGGGAAAAGAGGAGGAAAATGTTGTTTTATGCGCACAGTGTGCCTATTACGAACGGCGAAAATGCGTTGGAGTGGCAAAAGGTTGCAGACGCTGTGAATGCCGTGGCCGAAATAGAAATTCAGATATCAGTCAATGTCGAAAAGCGTATATAGCGCTTCATCGCGAAAGTGTGTCTGCCACGGGTGGGGGAAATGGGTAACATTAGAGCAACATGTCTGCATCACAAGTTATTTGGACATTGGTGGAATGAAAATGCTTTCGATTAATGAAAGCATTCTCATTCAGTCTCCTTATGGCAACATGAGTGCAGTCAAAAGCATCGATTACATTTGGGATACCGGACATAGCTGCAAATTGTGCTTTTTGATTGCCTGTTCACCCGCCGTGTACGGAAACTTCATGTACTTATGCGCCAAGCCTATTATACTGACTAACATGCCTGGCATAACTCGGCTGAGATATCCCTCACTTGTCAGTAAATTCCATCTGGAAAGTGCAATGTCGCCAGAAATCCTGTTATGAGTGATATGAAAGGCGCCAATAAATAATATTCATTATTAGGCTATTATTATAATTATTATTTTCTAACATTGCAAGGTCAGCTATTGTGCGTCATTACGCTTTTTTATAACCATCCATTTGATTGTATCTAAAAATCTACAGATGTATTAATCTTATTTAATTTAAAATAATTCTGCACAAATAGAAAATCTTGAACCTTTCAAAATGGTTAAGACATGCATCACGATGGAACACATAAAAAAAAAGAACTAAATGCATATAAATGAACACTATGTTTCTGTATGTTATTACGACATTTATACTATGAAAACAATATTCCCCAATTGACAATAAAGATCTATTATCTATTCATTACCTATCTTATCATCATCTATTTATCTATTTATCTGCACCGCCAGACAGAGACATCGACAAGAATATTAGTTTTAAACATGATTTTGTTCTGTTTACCATATTATTTATGAGGATGAATTACATAACATGCCAATATAATTAGCCTACATAATATATTTGAGTGTTCTTTTGCAAATATGTGCAATATGGCCTTCATTTGCCTTTACGTTACAATCATGTTTTATATTGTTTGTATTTCTCTGCAGGCTGTTAATTGTATGCATGGCTTTGTGACATCTTCATATTATTAATGAGAGGCAGTATTTCGATTTCGGTTACCCAACGCTCTGCAGTTTTAAACGGATCTACAGTAGCCTACGTGTTTCATCCATCTGCCGATCGTGTCGCCATTTCTCATTTCACCCGTTTTTGGGCGTACGCATGGGTCAGAGTTTCCGTGAAGGACTGCACATTTTCCCGTCATGTTTGCTTTTTATGAATCCCAATTATTACGTAGAGAGCTGCGTACGTCTTCTTTTGTGCGTACGCCAGCTTTATAAATGAGGCCCCAGATCTCAACCCAATAGAGCATCTTTGGGATGTGGTGGAACGGGAGCTTCATGCCCTGGATGTGCATCCCACAAATCTCCATCAACTGCAAGATGCTATCCTATCAATATGGGCCAACATTTCTAGAATGCTTTCAGCACCTTGTTGAATCAATGCCAAGTAGAATTAAGGCAGTTTTGAAGGCGAAAGGGGGTCAAACACAGTATTAGTATGGTAGTCCTAATAATCCTTTAGGTGAGTGTATATATATATATATATATATATATATATATATATATATCACCTACTGTGCTCTAACACGGCACAGACGCGAATAGTAATATACAGAGCATACGCATGGTTCAACCATACACATCCATCATGTACGACACATAACAAGGTGAAGACTTAATCAATAATGAACTTACATTGTCCGTCAGAATTCTCAAGAACACATGGCTAAAACCGTCATACACTCTCGACAGGGAACAAGTCCACAATAACATGCGCCGAACCTCCGGAACGCTGGGATTAAATAGGCATCTTGATTACTCAAGGTCAAAGTCAAAGTATCTTTATTTGTCTCCCTAAGGAGAAATTTGTTTTTGGACTCAGAGAGGTTACTGCAAGAGTTACAACAAGAACACACAACAAGCACAGAGTTAAAACAATGAAAAACAAGTGTACAGTAGACATTTAGGCTCATCAGAGAGCCGACCTTCCTACATTATTTTATTCTACCATACATGCTCACATACGTTCCTAGTTCCATAGGCTTCCATGAAAAGTAAACATTAAATTATTGATTAATAAATAACACACCGGTGCAGATAGTTAGCCAGTGGACCATTCATGTGCAATGAGAAACCAAGTGCCTACTGCTCTTACAGCGCCCAGAGGTCAGCGCCTAACAAAACACACATGATAAGAATAATCATAACACACAACAAATAGTCCATCACCAGCAGGTGAGCTGCCACGACAGCCCTGTCCAGTCCTGGCCATCGTGACACACGGTAATAATTATGCAACTAAATGAAAAATGAAAAGTTTGCCATGTCACTTGTTGATTTTCATCTGTTAAAGTAAGAATAATAGACAACTCAACATTTACAAATAAACATTTCAGACATTTCAAAACAAATCAGTGACCAATATAGGCACATTTCTTTTCAATAACAGTCATAAGCCTTCCATTCATGGATTCTGTCAGTTTATTGATCTGTTAACAATCAACTTTTTGTGCAGCAGCAACCACAGCCTCCCAGACACTGTTCATAGAGGTGTACTGTTTTCCTTCACCATAAATCGACCACTTAAGATAGGGAACCACAAGTTCTCAATATGGTTTCGGTCAGGTGAGGAAGGGGGCCATGTCATTATTCTTTCATCTTTAAGGCCTTTACTGGCTAGCCACATAGTGGAGTGCTTAGATGCATGTGATTGTCATGCATAAAATTCCTGCTTTTCTTGAAAGATGCAGACTTTCCTGTACCACTGCTTGAAGAAAGGTTATTCTAAAAACTGGCAGTCAGTTTGGGAGTTGAGTTTGAATTCATATTCAACGCGAAAAGGTCCAACTAGCTCATCTTTTATAATCCCAGCTCGTACCATTACCCCACCTCCACCTTGCTGGCGTCTGAGTTGAAGTGGAGCTCTGTGCCTGTTACTGATCCAGCAATGGACCCATCCATCTGATCCTTCAAGAGTCACTCTCATCTCATCAGTCCATAAAACCTTCTAAAAATCTGTCTTCAGATATTTCTTGGCTCAGTCTTGACGTTTCAACTTGTTCAGTGGCGGTCGTGTTTCAGCTTTCCTTACCTTGACCATGTCTCTGAGCACTGAACACCTTGTACATCTGGGCACTCCATGTAAGTAGCAGTTCTAGAATATGACAGCACTAGAGGATAATGGATTCCTGGTAGCTTCACGTTTGAGTCTTCTCAAATCTTTGGCTGTTAATTAAAAAAACTGCATAATTCTTTTTTTTTATCTGCAAAGCACTATGGACCTTGTAGAACCTTAACAATTCAATGGATCAGTTTCCTGGCTTGGCTACAGTCATTTTCCTCTGTGATTTGCAAGGGATAGGCTTAGACCCGGAAGTTGACGTAGCCCTGGGTAGATTCTGATGCTACCTGGCTATCACCTTACGTTGGCATTACATTCATTTTACAAATCACTTTGACAGTGAATAAATTTACATCCGAAGCATTTCAAAGTTGTTTATTTATCATATGCATCGAATAACATACATCATCCTATGCAGAGAAATTCTTTTGACATGGCACGGCGATTCTATGCAGTGGGCTTAAAAACAAGAATTACAACAATATAAGAATTTTAAAATAATAATGACAATAGTAATAATAATAATAAAACGCTATGTACTGAGCAGTGGTCTGGAAAATGTAC
>JACXGM010006577.1:0-32471 GCA_016801145.1 Umbra pygmaea | reverse complement strand
GCACTATATTTTATATGTTCGTTCAATCTCTTTTATTTCTTAAACTGTACTATTTTTCTAACTGTTTTTCACTTTTATTTTAAATGCTTTAATTTTATCTGTTTTAAAATGTTTGTGTTTTCCTGTTTATGTAAAGCACATTGAATTGCCATTGTGTATGAAATGTGCTATATAAATAAACTTGCCTTGCCTTGCCTTGTTGAATACGTCACCATATTTCCGAAGGTGTTATTGACAAAATCTTCACCAGATGTTGGTGACAACCCAAGTAAACAATACATACAATGAAACCAAAACAAATAAGTTCTGAAATTAAGTTATATGTAATAATGTGAAATGACACAGGAAAAAGTATTGAACACATGAAGAAATGGAGGTGCAAAAAGGCATAGAAAGCCAAGACAACAACTGAAAACCATCAGTAATTAAATAATAATAATAATAATAAATTTATTTATAAAGCACTTTCAAATCAAAGTGCTGTACAGAGCATAGAGAATACAATTTAAAAACAGTTCTAGAGACTAAAATATAACACATATTCATACTCTCAGAGAAACATACAGAGTATTTAGGCCTCATACACCACAGTAAACAAATGGGTATTTAGCTTTGCTTTAATAACCTCAACAGAACAAACCTGCCTGATGTTAAGAGGTAAGCTGTTCCACAATGTTGGTGCGCGGAAAGAAAAGGCCCGTTCACCAAGTGACTTCTTTTTAACCCTTGGGACACTCAGAAGACCCGTCCCCTGCTAACGCAGGGCTCGAGCAGGCACATAGAGTTTCACTAGGTCGTTAAGATACAACGGTGCACTGCCATTCAATATTTTATAGGTTAGCAGCAACACCTTAAAGTCTGCTTTGGCATGAACAGGGAGCCAATGGAGAGAGACTTACACTGGTGTAATATGTTCATATCTGGAGGCTCCAGTCAGAACACGAGCTGCAGCATTCTGAACCAACTGCAGGCTCCGCAGACTTTTCTTTGGCAGCCCCGAAAGCAGGACATTACAATAATCTAGCCTAGATGACACAAAGGCATGAATGAGAACTTCAGCATCCTTAAACGACAGTATTGATCTTATCCTTGAGATGTTCCTGAGATGGAAAAAAGCAACTCTGGTCACTTCCTTAATATGTAAAACAAAAGAAAGTGTCTGATCAAAGAGCACACCAAGATTCTTAACTTGGTCTCTACGATTGATTACACAATCATCGGAAGACAAAGTGAAGTGATCAGACAGATGACCTAGTTTTGCTGGTCCAATAACCATCATTTCAGTCTTAGCAGAATTAAACAACAAGAAATTTGTTGATAGCCAGCTCTTAACTTAAAAAGCAATTCAGCTGCTGTCAGTGCATATTAATATCAGCTGGTTCAGTCCCAACTGATGGCCTACAAAAAGGTCTCATTGCCAAGGTGTCACACAAGACACATCTTATGATGTGTAAAAGCAAAGAGCTGTCTCAAGACCTTTGCAACCTAATTGTTGCAAAACATAATGATCGCATTGGTTATAGGCACATTTCTAAGCTTCTGATTTTTCTAGTGAGCACTGTTGGGGCCATAATACAGAAGTGGAAAGACAATCATTACATTATAAATTTGCCTTGACCAAGTGCTCCTCGCAAGATTTCTGACGGAGGAGTGAAAAGAATAATCAGAAGATTTTCAACATTTAGAAAATCCAGTGAAATACTGGGAGAATATAGTGTGGTCAGATCAGAGCAAAATTTTACTGTTTGGATGCCATAATACACACCATGTTTGGAGGAGTAATGGCACTGCACATCACCTAAAAAACACCATACCAACAGTGAAGTTTGGAGGTGGGAACAGCATGATTGAAGGAAGGATGAATGGGCAAATTTAACAAGACATTCTTGACAAAAACCTGCTGCCATTTTTCCCAGGATGATGAAGATGAAACAAGGGTGGACATTTCAGCAAAACAATGATCCCAAACACACAGCCAAGGAAACTCTCAATTGGTTTCAAAGAAAGAAAATAAAGAACTTTGCTTTTGATTTATGAAATAACATAACTTTATAAAGTGAAACAAATGGAAATGGTACAGCATTTTTTTGTTGCACAGCCTTTGGAGACAATAACTGCTAATATTCTCTGTATCAATTCAGTTTTTGTATACGTGCTGCCTAAGTTAGCATGGAGACAATAACTGCAATGAAGCACTGTCTGTAGTTCTGAATTCGATGTTTTACACTTTTCAACTGTTAGTTTGGCCCACTCTACTTAAAGCCTTTTCCCAACTGTGAGTTTCAGCTCTTTCCAGAGATGTTTGATGGGATTTAGATTAGGACTAATAGAAGGCCATTTGAGAATGGTCCAATGTTTTCTTCTCATCCATTCTTGGGTGCTTTTTGAGGTATTTATCCTGCTGGAGGACCCATGTGACTGAAACACAGCATTCTGACACTGGGCTATAGGGTTTGCTAAAAAATTCCTTGATAGTCTTCTGAAACATCAGTGATTCTCCTCTGTGCTTCACAGTATGGATGGTCTTCATTTCTTTGAAATAAACATTTTTTTGCTATGATCTTCTTGGGTCTTTCATCATGAAACTTATTTTAATTAAAAAAGAATCTGTTTTGAGGTTTTTAGAGCCTTGTGGCCTTTACGTTGACCATGCTTGGCTATTACCTTCTTTCGATACTCCCCATACAATCCTCTTTTCCATGTTCAGTGTGATACACACAGTGACACAAATGAGCAGAGTGAGTACTTTTCTACATATCAACTGGCTGAATGTGTTCCAAGTAAGCATTACTTGACTAAAGCCAAAGCATAATATACTGTTTACTACATGAATTTCAAACTACAAAAATGTAGCAGTTCTCACTACTACCACCACGAAGCGCAGGCTATAGGTACACACATTAAATGATTTAGAGGAATCAACGGCAAAAGTCTCAGGAAAACAAGTGATATACTTTTATTGCATGTGACTGTCGGAAATTGAGGCTGAAAAATACCAACAGCTAGAGGGAGGAAACCGCAATATGAATGGTTGTGGAGACGCGGGCAGCAATAATTGTTTATGTTCTGCAGATAGATATTTAATAAAAAACTTAAAAACACACATTTGTTTCGGTATTCCTTTTAAGTCAACTTCCACTGTTTTCCACTGTGTTCATAACATCCCTTACGACACGACTATGTACTGAAAATATCAAACCTGCCTGATAAGATCAGGACGTCTAGGACAAGTCAGAGAATTGCAAAGATGCGTCGGTGGCGGGAGCAAACAGTGATATGGCTCAAATCTGGGAGTTCTGTCGCAGACCTCAAAAAATAGTTTGGGATAGCTTAATCAGAGTTAGAATTGTGTAGTCTATAGGATACTACCAGTCATGGGCTAACGAGCCAGTATGTTGACATCCCAAGGGAAAACAAGTGTACTTAAATGTGTAAATATTATATTAAAAGTATAAATAACATAACTAAAGTATATTTATGTGTTTATATTGATTGTCAATCAGTGTTGCTTCCTAAGTGGACAGTGTGATTTCACAGAAGTGTGATTGACTTGGAGTTACATTGTGTTGTTTAAGTGTTCCCTTTATTTTTTTTTGAGCAGTGTATTTCTGTGTCATCTTCAGTTAACAAATGTAGGTAACCAATATACTCAAATAAAGTTCTAATAAATGATGGCTGTAGGTCTATATTAAACATCAGCAGAAGATCTATTAAATGTCAGCTCTAGAGTGGCCGATAAGCAAGGAAATTTCACATGCATTATTTAAACATTGGGTTATTAGTGCTGACATCTTGGCCAAATTTTGCCGATGAGCATTGCACTCTGTTGGCTAATATATCTGGCCGATTTATTATGTACCATATAAGTTGGGCCGATATTTGTGAGACGTATGTGTGCTCTCTGGGAAATTTCTACATGCACACTTAATAACTGCTATCCCACTCCTGTTTATAAGTAATTAATACTTTGTTACTATTTACAAGTCAAACATCCCCACTCCCCAAATTATACAATAGCCTGATTTTCATTAAGCTTTTCCATAAATTATATACTGAATCTCTCTTGAAGAACGCAATGTATTACTTTCCCAGGTGTAGTCAGCAGCATTATTCTTCTGTAAATTTTAAACTCCTGAAAATTCCATTTGTTTGATATTTTCACAATGTTCCCATCTCTACAAACATAGCCTAGTATGGCTTTCATTGTGAAAGAACCCTTTTAAGGTTTCCAGAAGAACCACTCTGTTCCATGTAGATTCCTCTTTGAAGTGTTCTGGCATGACCAACGCATTCTCATGGCAAGACATGGGTAACAGTACTTAATGGAAATTTCGCCGCATTACGTAGGCAGACTTACGATATGGCCAATCAAAATGTAAGTTTTTTTATGTATTAAATCGCTGTTCTACCAGAACACTTCCAAGAATAGACCAATCAATTACAATTCAAAAGTACTTGGGGAATGTTTAGTTCAGGGATAACATCCTAGGCTAGTGAGGTTATGGTTAGGGTAAAGTGAGGTTAATGTAAGTGTAAGGTAAACTGACTTTTTAACATTTTGTAAAAGTACGAGGTATACGTTTTCCTGCCTCCAGAAACATCACATGTGGACGTATGTTTTTTTTACGATTTTGAAGAATTTTGTACATATCGGCATGAGAACAGCCTGGGCATGAAGTTGTTAGACAAACAAATGGAGTCTTTTAATATCTAGGTGCTGGTTTCCCAAAAGGCACTTCTTTTCATCTTATTTGCCCTTCTTATTAGGCTTTCGTCTGTTTAAAAAAGAAGTCGTTTGAGAAAAATCTTGAGATAAGTCTGTTTCTGTGTTTTTTTAGTTTTGTGCCCGCCAAAGTGGTTCGAATGTTGATCTTGTGTTTACATGTTAATTTGTTGATATATAGTTGCATGTTGACTTTGTAATACTTGTTTCTAAAAGTTGTCTACCACTACGCAAAATAACATTGACAAGTAGGGGTTTCGGATTTTCTCTCTCTGGACCTTTCAGCAAATTATGCCTGTATGAACTGTCACTTCCTAGATTGTGAGAGAGCTTGTGTAGATGAAAGATTCTAAATTAGGACAGTGGCTGGATACAGTCATCCTCTCACTCACATATGTGTGATGTTGTGCTCTGGGTAGGTGAAACAGAGTACATGGGGACGTCCTATCATTAAAGGAATCTATCTAGAACAGTTTCGTCTAGATGAGGAGATTGACTGTAGAGAAGTTGTGCAGCTTGTACCGGAATGACTGTAGATTACAAATGGTTAAGGGCATGTAGGAGTATCACACAACTGTGCCTATGGTGCTGATTGCTCAAAAAAGCATGATGCACGCTATAGGATTGATCAAAACTAATACTATAAAGAGGATGTAATAAGAAAGTTTGGCCAGGCTTTCAAATTGACAACACTTTACCACCTTGAGCCTTAACATTTTGGTGACATAAATAAAACAGTGCCCACTGAAATCTACTATAAAATAACATGCTCTAAACAAGCAAAAAAGCTGAAAAATTTAACGATTTTGGGAAAAAATAGTATCCAAGTCTTTACACTATTGTGTTGCTTGGTTAGATGTTCAGCCATTGTAGCTCATGGTACATAATGAAAAAAGACACTCTGGAATGCTGTCTCATTTGATATCGCAAACGCCACTGGCCTGCATGATTGTAACCAAGTTTATGTGAATGTTGGATCTGGCCATAGAGATCTGTCATTTACAGAATTACACTGATTGGCCAGATGGTGGTGCTATAACAAGTGATTGAATATGCAAAAATCTGCATGGTCAAGTTCCTCCTCTAATTACAGTTTTTCACAATTACTAAAACACTAAACCCTATTGTCTGGACCAAATGCTCAGTTGCCTGAACCCACTGATTGAATCAATCACTATTTTTGCAAAACCATAAGCACTTTTTTCACCTGTTTAGACACAACTTACCAACACATTTTCATTGTGATGCACCAGTGCTGCACAATGTTGAGCACAGACAACAAAAGTCAAACACAATTAAAGCACAGGTGTCACCACTTGAACACAACAACTCAAAATTGATCACACTTGCGGCTAATGATGTGAGGGAACATATACAGCAAGCCAGTTCAGAGAGCACTGGTTTGTGAGGCCCTACAATGGATAGAAATCTGAGAGGAAGAGTTCGTGTGAGAGGAGGACGAGGAGGTCGAGGTGGTCGAGGTGGTCAGCGAAGACAAAGAACAGTAATATCTGATGAAATCAGAGCTATTGTGATTGACCATGTTCTTGTCCATGGTATGAGCATGAGGGAGGCTGGACAAAGGGTTCAACCAAACATCAGTAGATTCACTGTGTCCACCATAATCCAAAGATTTAGAGAAGAGAACAGGTAATTACCTTTTTTTGACATTATAGTACAGTATGTAAATGTTGACAGCAATTACTGTATGTAATAGTATATACTGTACCACAGTATACTGTAACTAAATATATGTTTCAGTACATCACTGTACCAATGTGTATTGTAATGGAGGTTTGGTCTAACTGTTTGTAGGCCTAGTATTTCATGTATATTTTTTGTAACTCCATGGTCCCTTTTTGTAGAATTGAAAGACTGCCACATGGGGGTGGGAGAACAGGTATGTTCTCCCCACACCAAGAGACCCTAATTGTTGATATGGTCCATGAGAACAATGCCATTAAACTGAGTGAAATTCAGCAGAAGATCATTGAGGACCATGTAAATTTTGAGGGTATCAACAGTGTCAGCCTCTTTACTGTTGATCATGTCCTCAAGCACAACAGACTGCGCATGAAACAGTTATACATAGTGCCCTTAGATCGCAACTCAGATAGAGTCAAAGAGCCAAGATTCCAGTATGTACAGGTTGGCATATATCCAGACACATTCAATGTTAATTACTCTAAGTAGTGATTTACTGTAGTGGCCTAAATCACTTTTTAGTGATTTTTTTTTTTTTTACAAAACTATATCTATTTCTACAGATGGTTTTTCAACGGGATGCAATGTAAAGACCCCATGAATACATCTACATGGATGAAATCTCACCAAGAGGAGAAAGAAAGGCCGTAATGTGATTGGCCATCGGGCCATTGTTGGTGTTCCTGGAGAGCGTGGTGGCAATGTCACATTATGTGCTGCCATCAGCAATCATGGGGTTGTCCACCATCATGCCAACCTGGGGCCCTACAACACTCACCAGCTGCTCATTTCCTTCAATCACATGTGAGATGCTCTGTTAGTGCAGCAGGATGAGCATCCCATCTATGTTGTTGTTTGGGACAATGTGAGTTCACAGAGCCCTCCAGGTTAGAGAGTGGTTCAGTATGAACCAAGGTTTTATCAATCTTTGCCTTCCACCGTACTCCCCTTTCCTAAAACCCATTGAGGAATTCTTCTCCTCATGGTGGTGGAAGGTATATGAACGCCAACCTTACACCAGGGTAAATCTCCT
Organism: Umbra pygmaea; assembly: GCA_016801145.1. Classification (NCBI taxonomy): domain Eukaryota; kingdom Metazoa; phylum Chordata; class Actinopteri; order Esociformes; family Umbridae; genus Umbra; species Umbra pygmaea. The sequence goes on along the minus strand of JACXGM010006577.1, from coordinate 25,011 downwards.
GCAAGCCATGGGACTTGCCTGTGGTGACATAAGTGTGGAGGCATGCCAAGCCAGGATACGGCATGCCAGGGGTTTTTTCCCCAGTTGCCTGGCCAGACAAAATGTGGCCTGTGATGTGGATGAAGTCCTGTGGCCTGACCCAGTACGGAGACATGATGCTGTGGCTGAGTAATGCACTTATTTTGTATATCGGGGAACAATTTGACAACATAGTTCAGTTTTGAGCACAGATTGAACTGTTTTGAGGTGAACGTTTAGTTTTGCAAGATGAGTCTGAGGTTTTGTGAATGTAGCTTGAAAATTGGGTTTTGTGTTCTCAGTTTAGAAGAAAGGAGAGCAGCTTTCAAGAAATGTGTCTTAGCAATCGAGAAAAACTGTTAGTTTTGATTGCAGAATGGCAGTTTTGACATGGCAGTTAGATCTTAATCTCCAAGTGTTGTGTCAATAATTCTTGTGTGTTGAGTTTTGACACGATGAGCCAAATTTTGCATTTTGTGTGTTAGAAATTGGGAAAAACTGTAATACTGTATAAATACACAGGCCAGCTCCATGGTCTTTGTTTCTATCGCTGTGGTGGGTTGAGTTGCCCCCTAACTCAATAGCTGCATCTGGGACTCCTTCGCTACGGGGAAAATATAGCCGGGCATGACCTATCCACCCATGGATCAACCCCACCTTGACGTCTCTGCATGGCTCCTCCATTGCTTGCAGGAGCGGCACTCCTGCATGTGGTAGGCGGTCATAGACCTTCCACTGCCATGCCGAAAATAATTCCTCTATCAGGTTGAGGAACTGGGAAAAAGAGGGCAGGTACAGCACCATGAAATGGTCATGGTTGGCGAACCAGTCCCGTACCAGAGCAGCCTGGTGGAAACTGATATTATCCCAGATAACAACAAACATGGGCTGCCCTGGTCGGTCCTATGTGATCACGGTGTGTAGTGCATGCAGAAATGTCAGTATGTTTGCAGTGTTGTAGGGAGCCAGGGTGGCATGGTGATGGAGGACTCTGACCACTAATTGCAGCACACATGGTGATGTTGCCCCCGCACTGCCTGGGGACGTTCTCGATGGCCCTTTGGCCAATGATGTCTGGTTTTTGCCAGTCTCATCCTCTTTCTCCTCTCCCTCTTCCCCCATCTCTTCCTTGTTCTCCTCTCCCTCTTCCCCGTCTCTTCCTCGTTCTCCTCTCCCTCTATCCCGTCTCTTGCTCGTTCTCCTTCTTCCCATTTCTTCCTCGCCTATGTGTTTATTCGTTTGGTGCCTGTGTGTACCAAATGCATGCAAATGGTACAGTTTCGACACTTTGGTCTGGGCATTCACTTTCAGTGTTTTACCAATCGGGAAAAACTATAACAATAACTGGGGTACAAACACTTCCATTATCGACAAAACACTGTTCTCCTGATCTAGACCTTAATATTTGCCGTGGGAGTTCTCTGTTGTAGTTGTTACAGCCGTATATATCATACCAGATGCTAATGCTAATCTAGCACTCGGCTACATGCTACTAACAGCAATAAACAAACAACAGAGTGCATACCCTGAGGGGGTCTTCATTTTTGCTGGGGATTTTAACCATGCCAAATTAAAGACTGTGCTTCTGAAATTTTACCGACACGTTAAGTGTGCAACTAGAGGGGAAAACACGCTAGATTGTGTCTACTCTAATATAACTAAAGCATACAGAGCTTCACCCTTTTCACATACTGGACATTGTTCCTAACCCCATCTTACAGTCCCATCATTAAGAAACAGAAACCCACCACCAAAACTGTCAAAACCTGGCCTAAGGTAGGTCTGTTTCCAATGTACCAATTGGGATCTTTTGTCTGATCAAAATGTAGAGATATACACCTCAACAGTACTCTTCTATATCAGGACCTGCAATGAAAATTTCACCATCAACAAACACATCCGTGTTTTTCCAAACAGGAAAACATGGATGACAAGGAGATCCATCTGAGGGACTGCAACGCGGCCATCAGATCTGGAGACAGAGAACAGTACGTTGCTACAAGATACAACCTGAAGAAAGGCATCAAGAGTGCCATGGCTGCATACAAGAAAAAGACTGAGGAACATTTAACCAACAGGGATCTAAGACGTGTGTGTCAGGGCATCCAGCAAATCACCGATAAAAGGAGCAACAAAGACCAACTCACAGACATCAATGCCAAGATGGCAGAGAATCTTAATTGTTTCTTTGCCCATTTTGAGAGGAAAGGGCTGGATAATGTTTCTATATCACCACTGGCTACGACTGACCACATACTAACCATACAGACACAGCCACATGCAAGTTAAGGTAAATTCTCAGCACTGTATGTGTTAAGGCAGCAGGGCTGGATGGGATTCCAGGAAGAGTGCTCAGAGACTGTGCCTCAGCTAGCGGAAATCTTCAATTTGTCCCTGTTCCTGGCAGGTGTACCTAAATGTCTGAAATCAGCAATAATCATTCCAGTGCCCAAACTTGCCAACATCAGCTGCCTGAATAACTATAGACCTGCAAAGTGCTATGAAAGATTGGTTATAAAACACATAAATATCCATCCTAACCCCCTCCTTGGATCAGCATCAGTACGCCTATTGAGCAAATAGATCCACGGAAGATGCCATTGCAATACATCTACACACAGCACTGACCCACCCAGAACAGAAAGAGTCATATGTGAGGATGATTTTTATAGATTACAGCTCGGCATTTAATACTATTGTCCCCAGCAGGCTGGTCACCAAACGTCTTGACCTGGCACTCAGTTGTTCTTTATGCATGTGGATTCCCCTCCTCCACTCCCTTTACACACATGACTGTATCCCACATACCCCTCAAATACAATCATCACATTTGCAGATGATACAATAGTGGTGGGCATTATCTCAAATGGGGATGAGCTTACAGGGACAAAGTCAGCAAATTATTGGGGTGGTGTATGGAGAACAATATATCACTGAACATAAAAAACCAAGAACCTATCATAGACTTCAGTAGGCACCATGAGGACCTCTCTCCTCTTAACATCAATGGAGAAGAAGAGAGGGTTTCGAGCTTTACGTTTCTAGGAACCCACATCATGGATGACTTCACATGGACAACTACCTCAATTTCTCAGGTCAAAAGGCTCAACACCTGGACCTACTTTTTAAGAACACTCAGGAAAACCAACCTGGCTGTGGAGCTGCTTGTGTCCTTTTACTACTGTTCTATAGAAAGCGTACTGACATACTGTATCACAGCATGGTATGCAAACTGCACAGCAGCAGACAAGAAAACTCTCCAGAGAGTCATAAACACAGCCCAGAAAATAATTGGACTTGCACTGGAAGACATCTTCAGAACACGCTGCATCCGCAGAGCCAGCAGCATTCTGAAGGATACAACCCACCCCGGGCATCATCTTTTTTCTCTGCTGCCATCAGGAAGGCGTTACAGAACTTTAAAGATCCGCACCTCCAGGCTCAAAAATAGCCTCTACTCCAGAGCTATCACTGAACTGAACACCTTTAGTTATTTTCCCTCTACTCCAATCCCCCAACATCATCATAATACACAATGTTTTGTAGTATTCACATACAATGTGCAATAACATATCATACAGTATATAACATAAAATAGTTTGATCTCCATTTATTTTAATTGCACTTAAAAAATCTATTTAATATTACTATTTATTGTATGGGAAGGCGTGTATGTGGAAAAATGTATTTTTAGGTATGTATGTGTGTGGAATGTCAAATATATAATTTCAGGAATTGCACAGTAAATTCCGTTTTACATGTAAAATTACAATAAAGGTAAATCTAAATCTAAATATACTATAACTTACACAAAAACAACTGATACAACACAATGATATCTATATCAGTAATTCCTCCTAAAATTGTTATTTGGACTGGACACCAATTTCCCCTAAAATACAATTTGAAAATGTTCCTATTGAAATGTTTCATCTTTTTAATCAACTTCATGTTTATCTTATATGAGTTGCACCGTAAATATGTGTTGTTAACTGCTGAAGTGCATCCGTGTGGATATACAGTATGTGATAATAAACAATTTATAAAAGCGCATAATTTTCCCTCAAAACCAGTAACACTATTCAGTCAAAATAACACTACTCTTTGTAAAGCAATGTTTGAAAATAAGTATTTGAATACACTTTTTATTTACCTACGTCAATAATATGAAGAGCTTTATTGTCAAAATATTTGCCCTTCCAAAGCACTCATCGTTCTCCTCTATCTGTCTCTTCTTGCAATGCAGACTGCCTCAGCACCACTTTTTATCCCTGTTTATCTCATTATTCTCTGTAAAGCAGAATTTGAAATTATAATTTTATGCGCATGGGTGAGTGTAATTATCTGGAGCAACTGTGAGAGTCTGGTCTATTGCTGCACTGTTCTTTGCTGTTTTGGTTTTCCACCAGGTCTAAGGGCTAGAATTGTATTTCTAGGTCCCGATTGGGGCTGCTTGTAATTTGGTTTCATGTCTATCTCCTGTTGGTTATTAGGTACCTATATTAGTTCTGGTTCATTGTTTGCTCTTTGTGGGGTATTGTTGGTGTTGTTGCTACATATTAAGCCTTTGTTACTCTATACAGGTCCTTCTCAAGAAATTAGCATATTGTGATAAAGTTAATTATTTTCCATAATGTAATGATAAAAATTAAACTTTCATATATTTTTGATTCATTGCACACCAACTGAAATATTTCAGGTCATTTATTGTTTTAATACTGATGATTTTGGCATACAGCTCATGAAAACCCAAAATTCCTATCTCAAAGAATTAGCATATTTCATCTGACCAATAAAAGAAGTGTTTGTAATACACTATATGTGAGGTGCAAAGAAAGCGGTTATACCCAATTCAGTGGAGATCTTAGGGATCTCTAGTGATAGTCATCTCTGTGCTTGGGTCTGTAGCCCATCTATCAGAGTTAAGTATTTTGCAAAATATATTTATAAACAAAAAGTGCAAAATGCATTATTCTACGAGATTTTAAAGACAGCTAGTTTACTTTCTGATGAAGGACGCTTCTGAAGTTAAGCAGGGCCAGGCCTGGTTGGTCTTTGAATGGGAGGCCAATGCTGCTGGAAGTGCCAATGCTGCTGGAACTCCGTCTGGTCTAAAGATCGTCCCCAATGCCCCAGAGCAGTGAACATCTGCCCTTATGTATGGTGCTGTCTTCCCGATGGGATGTTAAATGGGTGTCCTGACTCACTGAGGTCACTAAAGTTCCCCTGGCACAATTCGTAAGAGTATGAGTGTTAACCCTGGTGTCCTAGACAAATTTCCAATCTGGCCCTCATACCATCATGGCATCCTAATTAACCCCAGCTTTCAATTGGCTCATTCAGCCCCTTCCCTCCCCCATTCTCCCCACGGCATTGCTGTAATGGAGAATCATTTCTCATACAACTTATCTGGTAAAATAAAATAAAACATTTAAAGTCTTGAACAAATTGAAATTCAAGGGTGTGATAAAATCTCATGTCTGGTTTGGAGTCGGGAGCTTAAACTACTACAACAAACATTGATGTAATTTACAGATCTGCATCAAACTCTCTACTTTGAAAATTAGATGTTGTGTACCACAGCGCCATCCGTTTTGTCACCAATGCTCCACACTGTAAACCCTAACAGTAAGCAGGACTCAAAAAAATTAAGGAGACTTATTACCTTAAAATTTTTGAGTTCATGAAATTAACAGTCACTGTGTTTTGCCATCCTTTAACTGTTTTGAGAACATTTCCAAACAAAATGTACGACGTGAGACTGAAAAACATTACATTGATTAAGGGAATGCAGTTTCAAGTCACTGTAAATCTATTATGGGCAGTATTTTGTTTGTAAAGCTGCACACATTGTTATACTAAATGTAAATGTTTAAGTTCTATGAACTCAAACAGGAAAGAATAGTTCCAGTGCACTTAAAATGTTTGAAGGTATTTTAAGTATTCTGAACTCAAAAGGAAGTACTTCAAGAACTCAAAACATTTGAGGTAATAAGTTTCCTTAATTTTTTTGAGTCCTGCTTACTATTCGGGTTTACAGTGCATATAACACCCACCACTGCAGTCTCTATACACTAATTGGCTGGCCTTCACTACACACCCGACGTCTAACACACTGGTATCATCTAATCTACAAGTGTCTCCTAGGCATAACCCAATTTTACCTAAGGTCATTAATCCCCAGAGCAACACCTTCTCTCAACCTGCGTTCAAGCAGGTTTATAACTCTGGTTGCCACTAAAGCCCGTACCTCCTTTGGCCGCTTCTCCTTCCAATTCTCTGCTGCTAATGATTGGAATTTCCTACAAAAATCCATGAAGCTTGATTCTATTGTCCCGCTAACCACCTTCAAAGCACTACTAACTAATCTACTGTCAGACCACTGCACATGTTAATCCCACCCAACCCTCTTCTGTCATTATGCACTTTGCAATCTGACCAGCATAGCTGTCTGTATATTTTGCACACTCCACCTCCCACAGTCCCGGTCATTATGCCACTTACCATAGTGTTATTTATGCACAGCCACTTTGTTCCTCTACATTTGTACCCATCTACCTCAGCCCCTACTCTTCATTGTTTTTTGTTGTTTTTTTTCTCTTCTTCTAACTATCTGTATTGTACAGCGCCAAGCGACAGTACTCACCAACCTACCTCATTGTATCGACATCTGTTGCACTACTTGTACAAATGCCTAATTGTTTGACCTGCACACTGTATTATTTATTATACATTCACTGTTTTTTTTCTGTTTTTACTATTCATTGTACATTCCTTGTCTCGTAATTTTATGTGTAACTTTGTTGTCTTTACCTCGACGCTTTTATCTTGGCCAGGTCGCCGTCTCAAATGAAAAACTGTTCTCAACGTGCCCACCTGGTTAAATAAAGGTTAAATAAAAAAAATTGCCGTGAAGAGTAGGTTTTAGGTTAGCAAGAAAAAAGGTTTTAGGCACCAATAATCAATATTGATAATTCAATTTGATATCATGACTGAGGCATGTCATAGTATTAGTTAAATATTATTTGACATGCATTTTTCACAGCTGTTTACAGTTTTTCCAGATTGCTAAAACACTAAAAGTGAATGCCCAGACCAAAGCGTTGAAATAGTACCGTTTGCGTGCATTTCGTACACACAGGCACTGAATGAATAAACACATTGTCGGCATGGCACCGTAAACAATTCTGTAACACATTGTTTGCAAATCACTACACGCATTGGCCAATGATGAAACACTGTGCAGTCAGCACGTCCTGTAACTGAACACCAATCAGTCACTATATATAATTCAGGTATGAGCACCTGTCGTAAGACAATCGTGAATATGGAGGTGCCGCCATTATTGGTCAGGGGGTCCTCCATCACCATGCCACCCTGGGTCCCTACACTGCACACATACTGACATTTCTGAATTTTTGTCATCTGGGATAATGTCCCATAGTGGACTTCACTGGAAAATGGGATATAAACTGAGGTATGTACACAAACTTATTTGTTCAAACTCGCTGTGTTTATTATAAGGAATCAGTGCAAATGGATATGGACTAGTAATGACAGTTTGAACATGTTTAGTTGCTCAAAGCACGCTTTTTAACTTGCCCCGTAAATGTGTAATGGTTGTCTATTGGCAGCAAAAGGTAAACACGGTTTTGGCAATACAGATTGTTTGAGTAATTAACGCTACGGACAGCACTTCTGATATGTAAACAACAGACCTACGTTTTGAAATCGCCCGGAATTCTCCTTTAAGTTCCTGTGTTTGTATTGTCACTTGTCGTTCATTGTTCCATGTAAGTTGTATTTATGTCCGTGTGTGTTTTATGCATGAGAGTACTATTTACATATACCTGTTTGACATATTGTAGTCCTATGAATGTTTTAGTGTTTTTGTTGACTAATTCATATTCTTTGAAACCTTCACTCTTGCCTTACTTTGCACAGTCATTAAATCCTATAAACAAATGTTACAGTGCAATCAACTTTTTCCAAAGATAATAAATACTTGTTACATCCAGCACAGTGCCATGGACATGGAACTGAGACATGGACTCTGGGTACAAAAACGTGTAGTTCATGTTTGTGTTCATTTATTCTACGTGGCATTGATTTAACAAGGTGCTGAAAGCATTCTTTAGAAATGTTGGCCCATATTGATTGGATAGCATCTTGCAGTTGATGGAGATTTGTGGGATGCACATCCAGGACACGAAGCTCCCGTTCCACTACATCCCAAAGATGCTCTATTGGGTTGAGATCTGGAGACTGTGGGGGCCATTTTAGTACAGTGAACTCATTGTCATGTTCAAGAAACCAATTTGAAATGAATCAAGCTTTGTGACATGGTGCATTATCCTGCTGGAAGTTCCCATCAGAGGATGGGTACATGGTGGCCATAAAGGGATGGACATGGTCAGAAACAATGCTCAGGTAGTCCATGGCATTTAAACAATGCCCAATTGGCACGAAGGGGCCTAATGTGTGCCAAGACAACATCCCCCACACATTACACCACCAGCCTGCAGAGTGGTAACAAGGCATGATGGATCCATGTTCTCATTCTGTTTACGCCAGATTCTGACTCTACCATCTGAATGTCTCAACAGAAATCGAGACTCATCAGACCAGGCAACATTTTTCCAGCCTTCAACAGTTTAATTTTGGTGAGCTCTTGCAAATTGTAGCCTCTTTTTCCTATTTGTAGTGGAGATGAGTGGTACCCGGTGGAGTCTTCTTCTGTTGTAGCCCATCCGCCTCAAGGTTGTGTGTGTTGTGGTTTCACAAATGCTTTGCTGCATACCTCGGTTGTAACGAGTGGTTATTTCAGTCAAAGTTGCTCTTCTATCAGCTTGAAGCAGTCGGCCCATTCTCCTCTGACCTCTAGCATCAACAAGGCATTTTCGCCCACAGGACTGCCGCATACTGGATGTTTTTCCCGTTTCACACCATTCTTTGTAAACCCTAGAAATGGTTGTGCGTGAAAATCTCAGTAACTGAGCAGATTGTGAAATACTCAGACCGGCCCGTCTGGCACCAACAACCATGCCACGCTCAAAATTGCTTAAATCACTTTCTTTCCCATTCTGACATTCAGTTTGGAGTTCAGGAGATTGTCTTGACCAGGACCACACCCCAAAATGCATTGAAATAACTGCATTATGATTGGTTGAGTAGATAATTGCATTAATGAGAACTTGACGGGGTGTTCCTAATAATCCTTTAGGTGAGTGTATAAGAGAGCAGAAAACAGCTGATCTCGTATTTAAACAGGACTGATCTTGTAGGTAAAATAAGCTGAATTAGTCAGTGACATATCTATATATAACATAGGACTAAGTACAATAGTATCTAAGTACGGGATTACACAGCGTTACAGCGACTTCACAGTAGTGCATTCAATAACCCATGTCTTCTCATCAGCGGGCTCATCTTAAGTAGGGATCAGGCAGGCACAGCTGATCCCACTTGGTGCTGATTAGAGCTTGTGTGGGTTGAGAGAACGGTGGCTTCAGTAGGCGATGGATTCTGAACCCCTAATCATGTGTGCGTCAGCAGGGGGAGCTCCGAGATCTTCCATGCTGAAGGTGTTTGTAATATGAAGTTGTGGCACCACCCCCCTGAACACCAGTAGCTATGGATAGTTTCTGTTTAGTCAAGTCAAGAGATTTATGTTATATCTAATTGTTAATTGTAGACAGCTGTGATTCTATTAAATCCTATTTAAACTCTGGTGATTCAGGGGTGTGTTGCGGTTCATTGTGATTAATCTCCTGTTACTTGCAGTTTATGTAATAGTTCCTTGTGCTTGCATTTTTATATGGACCCTCTACACCGGGCCCTCACCATGTTAAGCGAGCGTAAGTTTTTGACTGATTAGCAATGCTTTACTAATTTTCTTGTAGCCCTGACCTTTTTTGTGTGAAGCAATTACTTTCTCAAGACATTGTTGTTTCTCAAGACGTTGTAAAAAAACTTTCCATTTTGTTGTTTTGTACTGACTAATCTCATTTTCTTAAATATTTAATTGTGTAGGATCCCATAGAATGTATTGATTCTGAAGAGTGAGATTATTTTCTGAGACATCTGTTGGAGTGTGAGTACTGTATAGCAAACAGTACCTAAAAACAGACCATAAAAAAGAGCTGTGAAAATACTTTGCAGATAAAACATTTGTCACGTTTTGTGTGTGTGGTGTGAGGACAGGTTGATCGGTTCAAAATACACAGTTAATTTCATGTAAAAGATTTCTCTAATGTAAATAAGCCACAAGGGGGGAAACCGCACATATACTTCTTTCAATATACTTCTTCAATATACACATACTTCACTACATTACGGCGAACAGGGCATCTACTCATGACATCAAACAATGAGCCACAAAGTAACCTGAACACAGAGTGGCTTTTAACACAAAGAAAGAAAATCAGGTGTAACAAACCAACAAATCAAGTAATGAATAAAACAAAACCGGTGTGAGTTAAGGTGCAGAACAGAAACCTCACCAATAATACAGTGCACACCTAACTAGACCGTGACAGTTTACCTGAATTAGGGGTTCCTAAATCTGTGAGAAAAAACACATGAGAAATGACTACCCACACCTGACCTAAATCATCCTTCAATGACCCATATTAAGACAAATTGTGTGTCAGACTTTGATGTAGTAGCAGTCTTAGCCCACGACTCTGGATCACACGTGCCCAGGTGTCAGGGGTTCACTCACAGAAAGGATGTTTTAAAATAACACATTTTGTGTCTAGTTAGGGACAACATATGTTTGCGTTACTTGTAAACCAATCACCAATGTGCTGTCAGTTAAAAAGAAAGTGACAGCACAATGGTGATTGGTTTAAAAGTAACACAAACATTTTAACACATCCTGTCTGAGAATGTTCTATCAGGGTGCTGTTCCTCTCTGTCTTCCCCCACAAGCAGACTCTCTGGCCTATGCTTCCTACTGTTCTGTCATTAAAACAAATTAAAATACACCAAAAACAATACAAAAAAAGTTAGTAAATTGAAGATTTGTAGGAGTCAAACACAGGGAGTTGCTTGCTAGTTCTTTTATTTGCTCATGTCATAGTTGGGCGGTTTAGGAACACCAGGCAGGCAGTAGATGGTGTTGTAGTTTAATGATGAACCAGTCAAGGATTTGAACAATGGAGGAAAAATTGCAGGTGAAACGGAAAAGCGAGTTGCACAAGGATAGTATATACATGGATAAAGATACTACACTATAACGTGGCGTCGACGCGTAGTCGCGGAAACAATCTACATATACATATATATCTCTTAAAACTCTTAAGTGCAGCTCCAGGACATCGACAAACCAACATAACAAAAAACAATGAACCACACCCTCCCCTGAATCGGCAGAGCATATATAGGATCTCAATAGAAACAAGCTGCAAGTAATTAGCAATCAGATATGAGAAGCACCTGAAACAACTATACTGAGACCTATACAATGCTACTGGTGAACAGGGGAGAGCGCACTATCATAACTTAAAGCAACAGTGCTTAACACTGGCATAGAATGAACCACAACTGTACTAAATGAACACAATATTACATATGTCAGTTAAATATTGTGTTCATTATATATATACACCAATGCAATTAATACACATTTGAGCCCATAACGTAATTCAATGGCATGCCAACTCTTTCTGGGCTGTTGTGACAGCTGATCTAGCAATCACAAGTAATGCCAATACTGACAAGAATTGAATGCTGGTCAACAGTCAAACCAGAAAATAATAAACAGCTCCTAGCAAGGCGGAGAGTTAATAATCAGACTGGTAGCTCACTCACAAATGATTGCTAACTGTAAGAAATACCCAAGCACAAGACAAAAAATAACACACAAAGGACAGACACAAGATTAAAAAAATACAGCTGAACTAATGATGTAACCCACAACAGGTGTGCAGAGCTAATCAGGAGGGTGGAATGGGAACGTCAACATACAGTAGCAACATTGTATTCAATTCAGCCGTGATTACACTACACTGTATATCAACCGCAGTCTGTGGATCTTAATTGGGGACGCCGGGCTCGCATTACCCTCTGGACTAGGGGAAACAGAACAGTAACACACAATGGGTTTGATGCGCTACACATCGTTCCATTCACTCTGGTCCCAAACATAATTCGAGCTCGCCGTCCCAAATTAAGATCCATTCACTCCAGTCCTGATAGTAATGCGAGCCCGACATCCCGAATTAACATCCACCGACTGCTGTATATATTGTAAAAGTTATGTATGTTATTTACAGTTACAGAACAAATATCTATTTCCATTGGAGATACAAAAATAGTCACACATTGAGTATGTGTGCTACATTTATTTACTATTAATAATGTAAATACATAAACTGGATCAAATTTAAATATCAACCTTTCATGCTCTGTCCTAAACCTGGAACTAAGCGACTTCATACAGCAGACCATATGATGCAAGTTTTTTATTTTCAAGCATTTAGATTTTTTATGCCGTCCAAAGATTTTGTCTTATGTTGACTTTACTGGTGTCCTAAATTGCCTTTTTAAATGTAAATGTTTTGTTGGTTTAAATTAAGTAAGTTGGTCCAATTAGTGAAAAACACATACCTAGGCCTTGCGTTGCTAGCCATCTATCTGGGGCAGCTAATGACGAGTTAATTTTTATATATTTTTTCTCACTTTACAAGAGTCTGTAATCCTTTATTGTGGTATTTCCATTCCCATGATTAATTGATAGTCACAGAACATATCTTCAAATCTCTACTGCAATGGTCTACCACTGATATGCAGGTCAGAGATATTATCTTTTTTTAATCATTTTTTGAGTCAATAAAACTTGCAGATTTTTTCCATTCAAGCCAAAGAGATAAATACATCACAAGTGAAGACTGATGTTAGAAAGAGGTGAACGACAAAGTGATCAGAGATGGCGTTCAAAAGCAACATGTCTTCGTACCTGGTGAGTAAAACAGACAGCGTGTAATAAAAACGACAACCTTGCTGGTGTGTTAAACATTTTTTTTTGCCATACGTTTATTATCTTGTTTTTTAATGTCCTCCTTGATTTATCTTAGAAAACAAAAACAAATTGATTACCATTTGATTAATTTAGATAGAAATAGCAGTAGTACAATGCAATGTTTATCCATCATTGAATATAGAACAAAATAGATATCTCTTGTCATGATTCAAACATACTAAATGCCTAAAATTGCTTTTCTTTCTTTTCCCATCCTAAGGTTTTGTGCTGTGTGTCTATGCTATTAGGCCTGACTACTGCGAAACGGAAAGAGGTGACAAAGAAGCTCTGTAATGACACACTCACCATTCCTTCTGACTTCAACCGGATTCCTCCGGATTCATTGCGAAACGGGAACATCAACACACACTCTATGTCCCCCTGGATCTGGAAGTGAGTTTACAGTAATATGTACATACAGGTATTTCAAAATGTATATGAGGATATATACATTTTTAGTATAGAAAAAAATGTCTGACAATTTAAATTCAAGCACTGGCGAATACTAAGCCTTCAAATAATTATTTGTATTTTATACTGCTTAAGTAAGCACACCAAATTCAAATAATATTGCTTTATATCTTAAAAAAATAGTTATATGTTCCTTTATCTCTGTCCAGAAAAACCACAATAGAGAACCGTATTCCTCAGACCATCTGGGAGGCCGAGTGCAGCTCTATGTACTGTGTCGACCCTGCCACGGACAGCCAGGTTGTGGGTTACAAGCAGAACTCTGTACCCATCCAGCGGCTGGTCCTGGTGCTCAAAACCAAAAGGACGTGCCATATTGCCACCTATATAAATGTTACTGTGGGATGTACGTGTACCTGGGCAAGGTATTATTGATTTAGTACACCATATCTACAGACCCACTTTGTTTGATGTTGTGTTTTTCTAAATGGAACTTATTTCATTGGGGATGTCCAAACTTTGTTGTTCTCACTACAGTAGGGATGAAGTGTTAACTAGAATTTTATTTACACAAATGTTTTATTTGTGCAATAAAACATTTTGTCCAAGCCAAATTTGGAATCAGATGTTTTTCTAAATCTTAAAATATTTAAATATTGTAGAAAAATATTTTTTATCCGTAATTTAATGAAAAAAAGGTACCCTTCATATAGTCTAGATTTATTACACAAAAAGTGGTTTTTTTCAATGTTGATGACTACTGCTTATGTCGTGTATTTCATGAATGTACTTAAATACTGTACTGTCAAATGAATTTACTCAAAGTCAAGGGGATGTGTTGAAATGGAGCATAGACTTTAATACTTAAAGCCGAGTTGTCTCTGCAGAGAAAGCAATCCATAATAAGCTAACATTTATTTTATACAGAGAATAATGTCAGATGAGTAAACTTAATACTGATTTCCGATCAGTCCGAATAGATAGCATTAGTTTAAATCCCCACCAATTATTTAACCAGCCTTTACCAGCAAGTCTGTGATTTCCTACAGTTTGCCTTCTCCTTCCCTTACATTCACACTTTCCTGCTGGCATCACAGGCTATGGTAAATATCTAGTCATTGTCAGAATTAGATTTACATACATTGCATTCCAAAGACCTCCTGTATGCCGAGTTAATGAGCACTTTCGGCCGCATTCCTACAATGGAGCAAATCTACATTTACAGTGAAACTATTTTTCATAGTTGTATAAGTCATTGTCACAATCCCAGAATAACTTGGTCTTTGCTGCATCATTTTCACATGGTCCATAGCGCTTAGGGAATAAAAAACAATATAGAATAACATTTATAGAACCATAATAAAACTCTTCTAGAAATTTTTAAATATTTAGTAAATGATGATCCTGACTAATGTTGATCATTGAACAGAGATTCTATATTAATTATACAGGAACCTCAATGCAATTTGTGGGATTCTTTTTCTCATATCATTGCTGCGGTATATTATTATTGTACATTATTAATATTTTATTGAATATTTCCTCAAAGCTACTTCTCCACCAGCTATAACTTCCAACACATTTTATTGATTATCACTCTGTTACTTACTATGACAAAAAATATTCTATACTCATGCATATAAAAAATCCAGTATCTCAAAATAATATAATAAAGAATATATCATACAGAAATATGGACCTTCTGAAATGTATGTTAATTTATGCACTCAATCCTTGGTCAGGGCTCCTTTTGCACGAATTGCTGTTTCAATGGAGCGAGGCAAATTACTGCATCAGTGCGGTGTGGCAAGGAGGCAATCCAACCGTACATCTCAGAATTTCTCCCAAATTACGTTCTCGGGAAACTATTTTGAAAACCTGAATTACGTTATATGCCAACATATTTAGTTTTTTCTTACATTTGAACTGCACATTTCGTTATTAGGCTATATTTGTACTTCAATTACGTTGCTCCGGTACATTTCGTTTAGCGGATTTATGCGAGAACATTCCAAACATTCCATACATTCCATAGCGTTCTAAATTATATTGCAACATTCACAGTTAAGGTTAGGTAGGAGGATACTAACGGTTAAAGTTAGGCATGAGGTTACTAACGGTTAAGGTTAGATATGACATTACTGAGGTTAAGGTTAGAATTAAGGTTAGGGTTAACATTACAATAACCGACAATCGCCTGTCTGGGTGACGCAAGCAATGTAGAACAAAACACACACAAAGTGCCGGTCTGGATTTATACTCGCAAACACTGGCATGCAAGTCGCAGATTTATATCCCCGACCTCCACCCTAGCAAAATCTACGCTATTTACATGCTACGTCATGATCTTTATATGTTAATATTTAAAGTTATTCAAGTGTTCAATTTAGTTCCCTACAAACGTAATTGACCCTCTCTGATTTTTCCTTTTTAAAATAATAACGCTCATTTTAATTCATTGCAATAATCATTGTGAATTCATTATAAAGCTAGTGAATTGTAACAAAATGCAATTGCATTGTGTGTAAAGAAACAATGGCAAGAGTATTTGATTGCAAAACAACCCCATATGACATGTTTTCAAAAACTTTCCATGAATACAGTATGCTTTGATAAAAAGCACTCTGTGTACAGCCAGCCCTTTCCACAATGACCTTCTATGGCTTACCCTGTTTGAGGAGTGTGTCACTGTCAAGATTCAATCAAGATTTGAATCAAATGAAATATGTCACTTTATGTGTAATGAATCTACCATAGAACATATGAAAGTGTCCCTTTTTGAATGAAATTACAGAAAAAATTAACTGGTGCACTACATGTATATATATGTATATGTATATCAGCGGCAGTCAGTGAACCTTAATCGAGGAGGACGGGCTCATTTTATTGTCTGGACTAGGGGAAGCTGAATGGTATTGCACACTGGGTTTGGTGCATTGTTGCGCACCGTTCCATTCGCTCCGGTCCTGAGCGTAACATGAGCCCATCCTTCCTAAGTTAGATCCACCGACCGTGGCTGATATATATATACAGTTGTATGCAAAGGTTTAGGCACCCCTGACAATTTCCATGATTTTCATTTATAAATAATTTGGTGTTTGGATCAGCAATTTTATTTTGATCTATCAATTAACTGAAGGACACAGTAATATTTCAGTAGTGAAATTAGGTTTTTACAAGGGTGCCCAATCTTATGCACCTGTCTAATTTAGTTGTGATTCATATTGCACATTTTCTGTTAATTCAATAAACCTAATTTCACTACCAAAATATTAGTGTGTCCTTCAGTTATTTGATAGATCAAAATTAAATTGCTGATCCAATAATTTTATAAATGAAAATCATGGAAATTATCATGGGTGCTTAAACTTTTGCATACAACTGTATACAGTATATATATATATATACAGCATATTTTTATATATAAATATATAGCAATGACTGGAATGTGTTCACTCCATTCATCATAAACATTTAGCAGCAGCATTGTGTTGGGGAAACTTCCCTGCAATGCAAAGAATGTCTCATGACTCCTAATTCTCCTGCAGTCTTTTTTGTGAGGAACTGTTGTTAGAAATTCCTTATATTCATAAAGAAACAGTGACTTAGTGTTTTATAATACTGACTAAGAGGCAGGAGTACATACCACCTATAACCCATGTTTGGGTGTTTGTGCTTGTGTAAAAGACAAGTGACCATGCAAAATAATGTAGATATACAGCATTTACTCCAAGACTGCTGAAATGAGGAACCGTTCGGGTTGAAATGTCACCACACAAAGCTAAAGTCATCATTGGTGAGAGTCACATTTTCAGGTAAGTACCTTTTTCCTTTTGACACTCAATACCTGTTGTTATATAGCCTACTCATTATAAAGTGCTGTTGACGTTCAGTTTAATCCAATTTTTATATCTCTTATTGCAGTTACCTGATAGACATCCACAAGTTTCTTTGTTGCTTTTGTTTCTGAGGGTCTTCGTTACGTTACTGCTGAGGACATTAGTCAGCAGCATAATGATGTTATGTTGATTTTGAGCTGGTTGTTGTGGTATCTGTGATCAACATTAAAGACAACCGTATCTCCCAGCGCACTAAAACAAGCAAATACCATTGTGTGGATGCCCTTTTATCTTTCCACACATCTGTTTTTGTAAAACACAGTTGATTGTGGAATAGACAGAGATGTGCACATTGACCACTATTTACATGACCAAGTAACTTACTATAGTTTGGCGCAGGAACACGGCGAATGAGAAGACTTATTTAACATATTTATCTAATGACAGTTCTGTGTCTGCATGTACAAATCATGAACATGTACACTACAAAATTATACCAGTACTCATACTGACTTGGTGTCCATTCTTTTACAACCCAGACCCTCTCATTTCACGCTGAACCTAATTTCCCTGTGCCCCTGCCCCATCACACAATGCCCAGCATATCTGTCTCCCTCCCCTTTAAACCCCTGCGGATGCTCTCCTTATTCCTGTCCTCTCTATCTACTCTGCCCCCTACCGTCCAAGACACTGACGTCCCTCATGTCTTCCGTGAGCCCTACATACTCTCTGGCTACCGTCCTGCGGGCCAGTCCTGGCGTTGCTACTTCTTAAGCCTCTTCCAGATTCACAATGAGACACTCAACGTGTGGAGCCATCTGCTGGCCGGAGTCTGCATTGCACTGAGGTTCTCCGTGTTTGCTGTGATTCGTGGAGGGGTACTTCAATTGTTTGTAGTGTGTTCGTATGCATAATTCGAGTGTTAGGTTTCAATGGGTGTGCATGTGGTAATTTGTATATGCACATTTGTAATAATACTTTTAATAATACTGCAGATATTAACCTTGTATTTTAACTACATCTCCTGGTCTAAGGGTGTTGTGGGCCTTTCCCTGAATGGACCAGATGGGCTGGGTCTCTACCTGGACCTGTCCTGTCTACCTCTGATTTACTACGTCCTGTCTGCTTTGACCTACCTTTGCTGCAGTGCCGCAGCCCATCTGCTCCAATCCCACTCTGAGCTAGTTCACTATTCAATGTTTCTCCTGGACTATGTGGGTGTGGCTGTGTACCAGTATGGCTGTGCCTTGGCTATGTACTTCTACAGCTCTGACCCCGCATGGAGACGCAGTGGAGTAGGGGAGGTGGTTATTCATTAGTAACCATGAATGAATTAATAAATAAATAACTGATGGAATGAATACATTCATGTGAGAAAGTAGTGAAAATAAAAATCTGGTTTTGTTCTCATTTAGGTGTTTCTCCCTGCCGCAGCTTTCCTGGCCTGGTTGTCATGTGCCTGCTGTTGCTTTGCCAAATTCCGTTACCGGCGCCCATACCCACTTCGTCGCAAGCTGTGCCAAGTTGTGCCAACTGGTCTGGCGTACTTGCTAGATATCAGCCCTGTGGCAAGCAGACTGGCCAGCAGGACATGGGGAAATGACTATGCATTGTCCCTACATGCCTTACAGGTGAGGGAGAGAGAGAATACAATTGTGTGTGAGAGAAACATAGACGAGACTGGGGTTAAAGAAAGGCAATTCAATATATTTCTCATTTTCGAGAATTGAACCTCAGCATTTTGCTATCATTGGGGCATTGAAAAGTGAGTATTGTAGCAGTGGAAATGTATTTCCAAGTAGGCTTAGCGGCAAAAAAAACACCAAATATTTGTCGATTATTATTATTTTTTTTCAATGAGTACTGCTCTCTATGTTGTTTTATATTCATTAACTTTTCAGTTCGGCATTTTTGAAAGCATCTTAGGTTAACAGATTTTTTATGTGTGCCTACACAGTAAAAACTCAGGTGTTAAATCAACACCCTAAGTGTTAAATTAACACTCCCTGTGTTTATATAGTTCCAGTGGAACAACATAAACACTGAGAGTGTTGATTTTAGTAGTACGGTAGTAGTACGGTATTTTAGTCATTTTAGTCTTCTCAGTTTTTAACAGTCAACAATAACTCTGGACAAACAGGTCTTCTGTGGTTGGAAAAGGCAATCCAGTTGTAAATGTAATGAAAGTTAAAGATTATGTAGTGACTATCACAGCCTAAATGTCCTTTAGCCACTTTGTTAATTGGTTATGTTAATGCTTGTCTCATTACGTGCATTAAAACAATTCAAGCCGTGGTTTAGTTTGATGTTCCATTTAATATATAATCACAGAGTTTAACAAATAACATGGCTTTGTTGTTGTTACCGTAGTGCTGATTGATGGTTCAGATTGAAAATAGACCGGTAGTGGTAGCTGTGCAGGAACCATGGTGGTAGCGTAGCATAGCGGTAAGAAACCATAAGCTCCCATAATCAAGAACAGGTAAAACCCTGGCTATTTATCACAAACCCATTGCATGACAAATGTGACTGCCACCTAGTGCCCAGGAAGCGTGACATCCCAAAACAACGAGGATATATAATACATAAAATGGCTCCTACACACTGCATAAATATTTTTATTTCATAGAGAAAAAAATAAATGACTAAAATTACTGACTAAAATGACAGAATTTTAGTCACATTTTAGTCACCTAATTTATCTATGAAATAATGTATATTTTAGCTACCATTCATCTCCGATCATATACAGAATGAAATATTATGACTAAATTACTGACGAAATCAACACTACTTAGATTGTTGATTTAACACCTGAGTTTTTGATGTGTAAGACTTTTGCCCAGTATGGTATGTGTGTGCTGGCTGTTCACCATCTAATGTCACACACAGGTGCTGTTTTTCCTCCTGGCAGCCTGCTTCTTCTCCTACCCTTTACCCGAGCGTCTCTTTCCCGGGCACTGTGACCTCATTGGCCACGGCCACCAGCTCTTCCACTTCCTCCTCGCCCTGTGCACGCTGACCCAACAGGAAGCTGTGTTTGAAGACTTCCTGTCTCGTCGGCCGTCTCTTATGAGGGAGCATGGGGAGAGGCGGCTCCTGGCGGCTGCCGTGTCATTTCCTGTGCTGGTGTTGTGCAGCGTGCTGACGGCTGCGGTCATGAGGAAACAGGTGGAGAGGAGGCTGAGGAAGGAGGACAGATAGATTGAGTGAGGAAAGGGAGGATGAAAGGAGGTAGAAAGAGAGAGAACTGGTGTTCTGTGGCAGAGAGGAGGTTGTAATAGGAGAACAGATTGGGAAATATGGCAGAAAATTAGAGAAAACCATGAGAGGCTCAAAGACATTAGAATAGAGAAACATGGAAATTGAAAAATGCATTGTAATATAGCATTGTAAGTTCTTCACCATCTAGCTTGTATTGTTTAGTAAATGTTTGAATGTAATCAATTTGGGGATCATAGGCTTAGAATTCATATAGAAAGTGGCTCTTTGTCTCCTTTGTAGTGTGCACATTTGGCCATTTGGAGGCAATGTCTACTGTCATTACTGCGAGGGAGCGTTGTGAAGCAGCTATGAAACAATTACGTTTTTATTGAGAAGGGTTTCACATGGTGTAGGTTTTTTCAAACACAACATTTAAAACAATACATATCACACATTCTGTCACATGCAACTTTTAACAATGTCAAGTAATTTACTGTATATGCGCACAAAAACAACCTTGCAAGTGAACCGTACCCACTGTGAACATAAAGGACGTTGAGTGACTGCATGCTGATCATACTATTGATCATTCTCACTGAGATACTAGGGATATGTATTCTGTCATCCTCTACAATACTGTAGCTTTGCCTCAAAACATTTAAAATATGTTCACACATTTAGCAGTCACATAATAACATTGGCCTAGTTCTGTTTTTTGTACTGTGCATGGTGAACGGGGTGCAATGTGTAAAATGTAATTATTAAATACCAAGTCATAAGGACACAATATGTAAGAGTTACTTAACCTTAGCTGTGGTACAGTAAGTGTGAAAGCCATCATTCAGTTCATCATTATGAAAGGGTGAAGAGAGTGGGTGAGAGAAATGAATTGAAAGAGAAAGGGGCGGGTTGTGGGGGGTGGAGTGTGGAGGAAGTAATGTTCCAAAGTTATCGCTGCTGAATGGAGAGATCAGGGAGTGAGAATGTGGCCCTGGTGCACCATATTGACATGGTACAGTCAGATAAGGTGTTGGTGTCTTCTGGCCATCTGAGTCAACCCTGCGAAAGACTACTCTGTGAGTACTCGTGTGTGTATGTGTGTGGGCCTTTGTGTTTACTCTCCATGCATAATGTATGCTTGTTTGATTTTTTTGTTTGCATTGCATCTCTTCACACTGTAATATAAATATTGTCGGCTGTCTATCATCTCTATTTTCTTAATCAACTTTTCTATCACTTCTCTTTCCTTGAGATTTCTCTGTCATCTTATCCACACACACAGCTAGGTTCACAACAACAGCCTATTCACACCTGATCAAGTGTTAGATAATTCAGGGCAGTGCATTGCCTAAATAGCTTTTAGTTAGATTTTAATGGATAGTAACCCCTTATCTGTCCCAAAGTGTCGGCACAGCAAAAGACCTCTGTCACCATTACAGTATGTACAGTACATGAACATTTAGAACTGCTTGATAACAATTTTTAAAACACAACTCCCATTAAATACACCACAAAAAAGGCCTTTAAAAAGAAACAAGGAAATGAAAATATTGTTTCAGTATTGAGGGTACACACACACACACACACACACAGTGCAGTTCAGTATTTGCCCTCTGTGTTAACGTATTGCTGTCAATGAATAAAGTAGCTGAACTCCTTGAAGTTAATAAATCTAATAAATGAGGAGGGAGGATTCAGTCTTGGTAAAGTTATTCAAAAGTATTTTCCAGAACTGAGCAGTATTCTGATAAAGGATTGAGAAACACTTGTTTTGAATGACATTTCCATTTTCATTTAAATAACTAACTTGGCCTAAGGTTACATTCTAAGCTACAGGCAGCAAGTAAAACCTGTTTATTGACAACATTCTTCGAAATGTTGGTTTTCAGGTGTGGTCGAAAGAACATATTCCACAGCAGCATGTGTGTATGTTTGTGTAATAATTACTATAGAATTATAACACAAACTATTTAATTACTCATTGGTTACTTGATATTAATTTAAATATTTTAAATACAAAGGAAGCATTAGAATTAGCATATGTATTTTAATGAGCACAAGGTGTTGTTATCCTATTAAAACATTTCCTAACAACACCATACCATTTTGACTGGTCATTAATTGGTAAATATACATTTTTAAATAGTAGACATATTACATGTTAATTACAATCATTTAATTCTGCATTCTTTTTGGGCTCTTAAAGGATGTTGACATAATCCGGGCTATGTGTCTAATTGGATTAAAACAGTGAAGACATTATATTTGTAAAGTCAAGGTATGTTTCTATATACTGTATATTACACCCTATTTGTAAAACCCTATTTGTTTTGTTTAGGCCTATTTACATAAATGTTTCAAACTATTTGTCAGAATTTCCATTGTTTTACTTTGATAGAATGATTGTCATATTAAGTGTCAATGGTTAACATATGACAGTCTTTGTAAGTGCAAATTATACTTTTAGACACATCTTAATTGAATACCTTATATTACTGGCAAACATTTAAACTCCTAATATGTAATTGTGGCTAAATGTATGGAGGGTCATCTAACTCAATATAAAATAATGAAACACTTAAATTAATAAAACGGTAAATATGTACAATGTAAAGTATTTTAGTATTTTATTTTAATATGAGGACTCTCATTGCACACCAGTAAGCCAGAAAAAGCATTCATATATTTTTTAGGTAAGCTAACAAGCCTGTAAAGATGAGTACACTCCAGTTTTGTGATCAATTGCAATCCAACTACTGTACATTGACAGACAAGCTGCCTGTCATTGTTATGACAACTGTGATGAAATGAAAGTAATCCATGTTTATTTATAACCATTTGTAAATTCAATGCAGTGCAAACTTTTGCAGAAATACCATTATGAAATACTTTTTCCAAATAAAGAGTTAACTATTTATACATCTTTTGCCAGATTTTACTTTACACTCATATTCTGGAACATTCTTGCCCCTGAGGACTGGGTTTTGAGCCCCGGCTCGGCCACTGTCTGTGCCTTTCCTCTCTGTCTCCCCCTACATATTGGTCTCCCTACACAGTAAAAACGTCTGTGTTAAATTAACAGTCTCAGTGTTTATATAGGTCCAGTCGACCTATATACACACTGAAGAGTGTTAATTTAAAACTTAGAGTGTTGAATTAACACCAACGTTTTTACTGTGTAACGTCTTCTTCCTACTGTTTTGTTAATAAAATAATAAATAATACCCCCAAATATAATCTTTAAGTATTCATACATTTATGAAATAATTTCTGTGTAAATACAATAATACATTCTATTAAGTTTAAATGTAAATATTAATTAATTTTAATCCAATGTTTTTACTATTTGTTGTTTTTACTAGCTATTGTACATTACATTTATTATCCAAGTTGTTCTGGATTTTCTAGAACAGTATAAAATTCTGAATTCCAGTATATTCAAAGTTAAGGCTTCTAAAGATTGTAATTTCCACTATTCCGACTTGATTTGCCTTAACAAAACAACTGAAGAAGACAACAGCTCCTTGAGTACAGTAGATATGAATCCAGGGGCGTCGGACTAGGGGTTAAACCAGTACTGATTACCAGGGCCCAAAGGGGAGAGAGGGCCCTGAAAAGTCTGAAATATATTGGGGTTGAGGAACATGGGGGGCCATCAGGACTGCCTATGCATAGGGCCCAGGATCTTGTGCTACACCGCTGTATGAATCAGGCGGGGCTGGTCATTTCATTACAACACTAAGCATTTAGATAACATTGTGAACATGTGCATGATATGAGCTCTATCGAATTATCTTTGAATTAGTAATGGTGTTGATAAAGTCTCACAGCTCACAAATGCACAATATTTGTGTTGTCATTTGGTCTTTAATCAAGTGACAAAAAAATAGCTCCAAGTATATTATCCTCATGAGCCAACCTATTTATTTTACCAAGGCACATTCATTAGCATGCATTTTCCCAGACACGTTGTGTCTCTCTAAACTCTCTCACCACTACAGCAGTAGCTGCCATGGCGCCAGTGGGAGAAGTCATGTGGTCTTGGGCAACAGCACTGAACGGGTCAATCTCTCCAGAGTTCGTGGTGTTCTCTCTGTTCTTTTTCCTCTTCTTCATCCTCTTTGCCCTTTGCACCGACTGCGAAAGGTCAGTTATGGATTCATTTTAATATTTTTAAATAACTCCTAATTTTGTGCATGAATAGCTGCATTTTCAGCCTGTGAGAAAATGACTTATAGCAGGTTGAAAGCTATGGTGAAATTGAAGTTGAAAAGCTGTGAATTTGTTGGAACGTTTACAGGTTACATTGTCAATGTTTGATGATTATCATGACACTAGTGAGCAAAACCCTTTCTATTGTCATTTAGCTTGTAGCACAGATAATCATAATCTAGAAAATCTCTCTATGAACTGCACTTCCTCTCTTACACACACACACACACACACACACACACACACACACACACACACACACACACACACACACACACACACACACACACACACACACACACA
>JACXGM010006576.1:8335-32571 GCA_016801145.1 Umbra pygmaea | reverse complement strand
TGAGACCTTGTGGGGACAAATTGGACCTTGCTGGGATGACCCTATGTGAAAATTGCAATGTACGGCTCAGCGGTTAGGATTAGGGAAAGAGGTACTACTGGGCATAGTGTTAGAATGTGTTTTTGTTTGGCATTATTTCAAGGTTAAGTTTAGGTACTAATTTTAATGTGAAGTTACTGAGGTCAAGGTTAGGGTTAGGGTAAGGGTATGGGTATGGTTAGTGTTTGGGTAAAGGTTAGAATTAGGGCTAGGAAATAGGAAACGTGGATTTTTAGGTCAAAATTTGTTTTCAGGGCCCCACGAAGATTTAAAAACAAACCTGTGTGTGAGTGTGTGTGTGTGAAGTGTCTAGAGTTAAAAATAGAGGGAAAGGTACAGTGCCTTGCGAAAGTATTAAGCCCCCTTGAACATTTTGACCTTTTGCCACATTTCAGGCTTCAAACATGAAGATATAAAACTGTTATTTTTTGTGAAGAAGCAACAACAAGTGGGACACAATCATGAAGTGTAACGAAATTTATTGGATATTTCAAACTTTTTTAACAAATAAATAACTGAAAAATTGGGCGTGCAAAATTATAAGTTAATACTTTGTAGTGCCACCTTTTGCTGCGAGTACAGCTGTAAGTCGCCTGCAGTATGTCTCTATCAGTTTTGCACATTGAGAGACTGAAATTTTTGACCATTCCTCCTTGCAAAACAGCTCGAGCTCAGTGAGGTTGGATGGAGAGCGTTTATGAAAAGCAGTTTTCAGTTCTTTCCACAGATTCTTGATTGGATTCAGGTCTGGACTTTGACTTGGCCATTCTAACACCTGGATATGTTTATTTGTGAACCACTCCACTGTAGATTTTGCTTTATGTTTTGGATCATTGTCTCGTTGGAAGACAAATCTCCGTCCCAGTCTCAGGTCTTTTGCAGACTCCATCAGGTTCTTCCAGAATGGTCCTGTATTTGGCTCCATCCATCTTCCCATCAATTTTAACCATCTTCCCTGTCCCTGCTGAAGAGAAGCAGGCCCAAACCATGATGCTGCCACCACCATGTTTGACAGTGGGGATGGTGTGTTCAGGGTGATGAGCTGTGTTGCTTTTACGCCAAACATAACGTCTTGCATTGTTGCCAAAAAGTTCAATTTTGGTTTCATCTGACCAGAGCACCTTCTTCCAAATGTTTGGTGTGTCTCCCAGGGGTCTTGTGGCAAACTTTAAACAACACTTTTTATGGATATCTTTCAGAAATGGCTTACTTCTTGCCACTCTTCCATAAAGGCCAGATTTGTGCAGTATACGACTGATTGTTGTCCTATGGACAGACTCGCCCACCTCAGCTGTAGATCTCTGCAGTTCATCCAGAGTGATCATGGCCTCTTGGCTGCATCTCTGATCAGTCTTCTCCTTGTATGAGCTGAAAGTTTAGAGGGACGGCCGGGTCTTGGTAGATTTGCAGAGGTCTGATACTCCTTCCATTTCAATATTATCGCTTGCACAGTGCTCCTTGGGATGTTTAAAGCTTGGGAAATCTTTCTGAATCCAAATCCGGCTTTCTTCTCCACAACAGTTTCTCGGACCTGCCTGGTGTGTTCCTTGTTCTTCATGATGCTCTCTGTGCTTTCAACGGACCTCTGAGACTATCACAGAGCAGGTGCATTTATACGGAGACTTGATTACACACAGGTAGATTCTATTTATCATCATTAGTCATTTAGGTCAACATTGGATCATTCAGAGATCCTCAATAAACATCTGGAGGGAGTTTGCTGCCTTGAAAGTAAAGGGGCTGAATAATTTTGCTTACCCAATTCGTCAGTTTTTTATTTCTTAAAAAAGTTTGAAATATCCAATAAATTTCGTTCCACTTCATGATTGTGTCCCACTTGTTGTTGCTTCTTCACAAAAAAAGGACGGTTTTATATCTTTATGTTTGAAGCCTGAAATGTGGCAAAAGGTCAAAATGTTCAAGGGGGCCGAATACTTTCGCAAGGCACTGTATGTATCTGTCAATCTGCCTGTATCTTTGTCTACCTGTCTGACTGCTTCCCTGTTTCCATGTCGTTCTCTCTGCCTGCCTGGCTGGCTGCTCTGCCTGAACTGGACTGGAATGGTCTGGGGCTTAGTGTTCCTTTAAAAACAACAAACAGACCGAAAAAGAAAACTAGAGAGAGCGAGAGAAGAAAGTGAAAACGAGAAAGGAACAGTCAGCGAGGATGTTTGTGTTGGTGGCAGCTGGACTTCAGCTCCCAGGGTTTCTTCAGTTGCATGAGAGGGGAGAGCGTTAGAGCCGCTCTGTAGTCGCCTGGCCGCGGGGTATTGACACAGCACTGACATCTACGTATGGACAGAACTAAAAGGCATTTGGACAGAACTAAAAGACATTTGAGCCTGTGCTATGGATGAACCGCCATCCCTTGGGGCTGGGTCGTAGCCGAGGAGATCATTGTCTGAGGGGTAGCTGTGTTTCTCTGATGGAGGCTGTAGTGCAGGATGTGGTCCACACACGTCAGGCTCTGCTCCGGAGCTTCGCCTGCACAGCCCTTAGACAGCTCCAAGTTCACAGCCGTTACCTCTGCACACGACACCTGTCTCACACACACAGGTGTGTGTCCAGGCCAGTGTACCAGGTAGGATACACCCCATACATGCACACACACACACATTTTTTCAAGCTATGCTGAAAAATTTCTACACAGTTGGGGAGTAAGTGGCTCAAAACAGGACACTGTAACGATAGAGGTCCATCATTGACAGCAGGTTTTCCTAAACTTGAGAAGACAGAAGACTGAAATAATAAAAACATGATGATAAGTTATTCATCTGTTTAGGTTTATGGCAATAAGTAAGGCCATGACACAGGACTGAGTTATTGAAATCCTGATATTTGATATGTTACAAAGAGGTTAGTGAATGGCATGTCATGCTGCTAGATTGAATATACAGGGGTTAAAATATGGCGTGTAACTAATCTATGTATCTAGGCTATAGTCTGTACTGTCAGTGCATTATGGGTTAGGTCTAAAATATGAGTGACAGATTAGATTGTCCTGTTTCTGCGACTCAGGAGAAGAGTCTTATCTATGGATTATGAACATTAATGGAGTTTGTGTGTTTGGGGCTCTAAATTTCGCAGATGGCCCCACAACCATACATAACTCTAACAAAAAGATGTAACATTAAATCTTGTGGAGACAAATTTTACCTTGTGAGGATAGCCCCATGAGGGGAATTGCGATTTATGACTCAGAGGTTTAGGGAAAAACGTACTATTATGCATAGGGTTAGAATTGGGTTTACTATTAGGTTTAGGCATTACCGATTAGGTTCAGGTTTACGGTTTTATTCCAAGGTTAGATTTAGACACTAATGTTAGGTTACTGAGGCTAAGGTTAGGGTATGGTTAAGGTTATGGTAAAGGTTAGGGTTAGGGCTAAGAAATAGGGAACATGGGTATTTAGGTCAAAATCAGTTTTCAGGGCCCCACAAATATAGAAAAACAAAAGTGTGTGTGTGTGTGTGTGTGTGTGTGTGTGTGTGTGTGTGTGTGTGTGTGTGTGTGTGTGTGTGTGTGTGTGTGTGTGTGTGTGTGTGTGTGTGTGTGTGTGTGTGTGTGTTAGTGAACCATTGAGTCTCTATAATAGATTCTTTTTTTATTCCTACATAATGCAGAAACAAAAGTCTCTTTAGATGTCATTGTTCCTTTTACGGGACACACATATACACACACAGTTTTATAAAACAAAATACTCAGGATTCACAATGTCAGCAGGACGTGTTTTGCTGTTTGGGGCTACCTTCCTGTTGCTAGGACCGTTTCTACAGGCTTAAAAGGGGACGCGGACACACACACACTAACACAGACACACACACACTAACACAGACACACACACAAACACAGGCACACACATTTTCATGAAAGAGGACATTCTGTCAAAGACTGGGAAAGACAGATTTACAGTCAGGGCACATTTTCACTCTGCCTCTGAAAGAGATAGGAAATAGAATTAAAGACCAAAGTAATTAACTAGAGTTTCTGATCCAGGTCAGAGACCTGACAAATCAGTCCCCACAAGTTTTTTTAACAGGTCCCAAGAAAACAAATTATTTCCATCTTGGGGTTAGGTTTAGGGTGAAATGTACAATTGGGTATAGTGTTAGCATTGGGATTCATTTTAGTTTTAGGCATTATAGGTTTAGAGTTAGGGCTAGGTGTCAAATTTACACATAAATGTTTTAATCTGATTAAGTTTAGGGTTAAGTTAAATTTAGCCTACACTGTCAAAAATAATCCTGTAAAAAAACAGTAAACTACTGGCAGCTGTGGTTGCCATTATCATACCGTAAAAACACAGTGTGTTACTGTTTTTGAAATTAACAGCTAAATATCTTTTTGTCAGCTACAGTATAAAACTGTAATTTCCCAGTAGTTTACTGCTTTTTTACAGGATTATTTTCTACAGCGTAG
Organism: Umbra pygmaea; assembly: GCA_016801145.1. Lineage (NCBI taxonomy): Eukaryota > Metazoa > Chordata > Actinopteri > Esociformes > Umbridae > Umbra > Umbra pygmaea. The sequence goes on along the minus strand of JACXGM010006576.1, from coordinate 28,113 downwards.
TCTTTGTATAGATATCACTCTTTTTTTTATTTTACAAAATAATTAAATAAACATGAAATATTAATTGACTTCTCTGACAGTTACAGTTTCAATGTATTTTTATAACTTTGATAGAATATGTAGAACTCTTAAAATTTATTTGAGATAATAATGAACTTGGTTTGGTAGTTTGTTTTCTCCATTATTTTAGCATGAATAACAGACTTATCCTGTTGGAGACTTAATGATCAGTTGAAAACACTACTCAAACAGTCTGGCTGAAACTACTTAGTTGAAATCACGTTGTAAACCAGTCTAAGGCTAACCAAATAATTTTCAACCATATATCAACGTTGAAAGACGGTACTTGTTTACTGGGTCGTTCACTCAATTATTTGCCTAGTTAAAACACAGAATAGAGTAATCTGATTTAAATCACAGAAGCGTCATTGGATGTTTAAGATGTTATATTTTAAAGTATTAGGTCATTTAAAGATAGTACAATACCTACCTCATTCAGATAATCCAAAATGTATAATCCAAAATGACGCCATGTGCACATTGCACAAAAATAGGGTATAATACTGTTAAATAACAGTGACAAACTGTTGTTGGTTTGCCATGCAACCCGAAGTGAACAAGTCTTCCCTTAATGCATTGTAAAAAAGTAACTTACTGTTATTACATGAAAACAGCATTTTGCTGTAAATTTCTATGTAAATTTACAGACATTTTTTACAGTGTAGGTGTTACATTTAAGGCTTGAAGAAATTTCAGGTCCCCACAAAGCGAACGACTGTGTATGTGTGACATGTGTGTGACCAGCTCTGACGCAGCAGAATTGATTATTAGCATTCTCTCCACCCTGTTCAAATGTGCTCACAGAACATTCAGAGATAGATTAGTCTCCCTGTGTCTTCCTAGACAGCCCTGCATGCAGGCAACACTGTGAGGGGGTACAGGAGCTGCCGTCATGGCAACACATACAGTATGTATGTATGTACATTTTATATACACACGCACAATCATAAAGAAGCACAAATACACTTCCCTCTTTCTGTCTAGTGGATTGGCTTCTCTGTGTAAAACTGGGTCGGTAACAGATTTTATACAGGTCAAGTTTGAAAGTTTGCTCTCAAGAGGTGTCGACACAATGACAGGACAACCCTCGAGCACCCCTCATATCTAAACTGTCTGTGAATACCATCATAATCAGGAAACACACTAGCACTCCTCAAAAACCCAATCAACCCCCTGCCCTTTGGAGCTTTAACTAACTAAATCCTTGATTACTGTGAAATGAGCCTCCCCTGAGTTTATAAAGTATTTCGATCTGCTCAGGGGCGTTGTACTGGCTGTTCCCAGGCCACGGTCAAACCACAGTAGAGGGAAGGGGGGTCAGTATGTCAGACTACAGGATATAGAGGATGGGATATATCCTGTGTCAGTAGAAATGACTGATCCGGGCCTTCAGAAGTTGCAGACTGACTGAACTAGAGAGAGGAGAGAGGAGAGAGAGAGGAGAAAGAGAGAGGAGGAGGGGAGGAGAGAGAGGAAAGAAAGAGGGAGAAAAGCGGAGCAGAAAGAGGAGAGAGCAAGGAGAGACAGGACAGGAGAGGAGAGCAGAAATAGGTGGTATATTTGTCTTGAAAATACCATTGCTTTTTTGGACTGTAACTTGCCACTGTACCGTCTGTCTCCTCTGTCCAGTCCTCAGCTGACCCCTGTTCTGCTCTCTGGTTCCAGGAGAAACTCCATGATATCTGCCTCCCTCTCACTCAATTTACTATAAATATAAAAGGCTTTATTCAGGAATGGGCAGTATTTATGATACATGTATCTAAAATACGTATTTCAAATGCAAAATAGCATACTTTGTAATTTGTATTTGATTGGCTGAATGAAAATGGCTTAGTATTTTGTATCAAAATACTTTCGCGTTTTGTATTTAAAAAATACTGTAAACTTTGTGAGAACTCTACATGATGACATCATAAAAATGCTGCCTCTGATTGGTGCCTATTCCAAAATAAATCTGCTATTGAACAAGACTGTGTGGGCACTATACAGTATTTCAAAATATTAGAATAAAGAATTTATAATACAAAATGATTACCTGAGAAGAGTTCTAAGCAAATTAACTAAAAACACCTGCAAAGGTTTCCTGAGCCTTTAATCTCAGTCTGATTCAGAACACACAGCCACAATCACGGGGAAGACTGCTGACTTGACAGTTGTCCAGAAGACACTCATTGATACCCTCCATGAGGAGGGTAAGACACAGATGTATTTATTTTGGAAATCAAGGTCCCAGAGTCTGGAGGAAGAGTGGTGAAGGACAGAATCCAAGTTTGTTGGAGTCCAGTGTGAAGTTTCCACAGTCAGTGATGCTTTGGGGCGACAAGTCATCCGCTGGTGTGGATCCACTGTGTTTTATTAAGTCCAGAGTCAATGTAGCAGCCATCTACCAGAAGATTTTAGAGCACTTCATGCTTTCGTCAGCTGATGGAGATGCGGATTCCTTTACCAGCAGGACTTGGCACCTGGCCATGGTGCCAAAACGACTGGTATCTGGTTTCCCAACGATGGTATTACTGTGGCTGATTGGCTAGCCAACTCTCTTGACCTGAACATCATAGAGAATCAATGAGGTATCGTCAAAAGGAAAATGACACCAGACCCAACAATACAGATGAGCTGAAGGCCACTATCAAAGCACCTGGGCTTCCATAACACCTCAGCAGTGCCACAGGCTGATTGCCTCCATGCCACGCCACATTGATGCAGTTATACATGCAAAAGGAGCCCCAACCAAGTAATGAATTCATGAATACGTTTCAGAGGGTCCACATTTCTGTATTGTAAATTCTTTATTCTAATATTTTGAGATACTGGATTTTTTTATTTATATGAGCTATAAACCGTAATCATCAAGATTGAAACAAAAAAGGCTTGAAATACATGACTATATGTGTAATGACTCTAGAATATATGAAGGTGTCCCATTTTGAAATAAATTATAAAAAAATAACATTTTTTTTTTTTTAGATGTACTTGAAAATTCACGCCTCAAAGTCATTCTCCCTCTTTTGCTAGTCAGAACGAGTTTGGAGGGAGAGATAGTGTCAGATGGGCATCAGATAGCTCAGTGGTTAGGGAGTCAGACTTGTAGTTGGAAGGTTGCCGGTTTGATTCCCGACTCTGCCAAATGTGGTTGTGTCCTTGGGCAAGACACTTAACTCTAAGTTGTTCCAGGGGGATATCCCTGTACCTTGTGCTTTGGATAAAAGCATCTGCTAAATTATTAAATTGTACAAAATGTAAAATGTAGATAGAAGCATCAACTAAGTCAGTGTACTGGTGAATGGATAGATCAAATAAGCAAATAAATGGAAGGTTAGCAAAGGGATTTCATGGTCCCTTGGGAAACTATTTTGAGTATTTTTAAAATATAAAAATACTGTATTTTATTTTGATACATGCTGTGGCTGCTGTATTTTGTAGTTTAAATTGATACAATTAAAATTAAGGTATTTTGTATTTTATTTTAAAATACATTTGGATGTATCTTTGCCCATCCCTGTCTTTATTGGCATGGGAAACAGTTGTTTACAAGCAAGTGAAAAAATCACATATCTATATTATAAAAGGAAAATAAATAATAATATTATAATAAATAAAAACTGATAAAAACGTAACCATTTTTAAAATTGTAGCTGACATTGCACACAACTATCAAAAGATTAAGGCACTTTCAATAATAGATTTACAGTGATGTGAGAATCTTACAAGTAGTTACAAGTGAGCTGATGAAGACAATGAGGAAAGAAACTAAGAAATTGTGTTATTTTCCCAAGTTTGTCCGTGCTAGCCTGGTTTTTGTTTTCTCATGACAACAACTCACAGGTCGTGCTGTTGTGTTGCACACTGCGGAATTTCGTGAGCTTCTCTATGTTTGATTTTGTGTCAAATTCTTTGTGTCTATAGGATCTGAGGAAAATATGTGTCTCTAGTATTGTCATACAATTGGCGGGAGGTTAGAAAGTGCAGCTCTGTTTCCACCTCATAATTGTGGGCCTGATACAGTGGTCAGGTATTCAGCCACTGTGTATTGTCTGTCTGCCTGTTCTCATGGCAATATGTAAAAAATGGTACAACACAATAAAGTCATACACATGTACATTTCACATTGAAACATAAAGCCTTGTACGTTTTAACCCTAACCTAGCATGTTATGCCTAAACTTAACGTATGGGAGTTTGAATGGCCATATCTGTAAGTATGTCTATGTAATGCAGCAAAATTTCCATTTGGTATGATTACCCAAATAATGTAATGAGAACACATTGGTATTGTCTGTTTAGGGCAAGGTAGCATTCTAATATGCTTTGTTTTCTGGTAATATGTCTTCTAATGTGTAAAGTTGTTTTCTTTTTGTATTCTCATAATTTGGTTCGGTCTGATTCTCTCCTGGGGCTCTGTGGGGTCTGTTGGGGTTTGTGAACAGAGCCCCAGGACTAGTTAATTGGGCTCTTTAGGTTCTGCTCTCTGTATATTAGGGCTTTGTTACGGTAGGTTTGAGAGTTTCTTTCTTTAAGGTGGGTGTGAAATTTAACCAATGTCTATCTTGATTTTGATGATTAGTGGGTATAGTCCCAATTCAGCTATGCATGCAATCTTTGGGGTTTTGCGTTGGACTCTGAGAATACAAGATTCTGCATGCAGAGTCTAAGTTGGATGTTTATCCCATCTCACAAAGTCTTGATTGGTCAGTGGTCCCCAGACTTCACAGCCATACAGGGCAATGGGTTCTAAGACTGACTGGAGGATTTTAAGCCATATTCTAATTGGAATGTCAAGTTTAATGTTCTTTTTGATGGCATAGAAGGCCCTTCTGGCCTTGTCTCTCAGGTCAATCACAGCCTTAATGAATTGCCTGTTTTATTGATGTTTAGACCAAGGTGAGTGTAGTTGTTTGCAGCGGCCGTCGGTGGATCTTAATTTGGGGGCACTGGCTCATAGTACTGTCCGAACTGGAGGAAACAGAATGGGTTTGGTGTGTTGCGCACCTTTCCATTCGCTCCGGTCTCGAGCGTAACATCAGCCCGCCCTCCCCAATTAAGATCCACCGATCTCTGCTGGTTGTTTGTTTGCTCTAGGGCAGTAGTGTCCAGATAGAATTGTCTCATCTGCCCTCTTTTATACCATATGAATGTGTGCAAGATAATACAATGCACAGATGTGGTCAAACGTTCTGAGAAGTCACAAGTACGGGTCTCCACAAGGTTCGCTGCTTGTGTTCTTAGATCTTCTGTCAGTAGTCATTATGGTATACTGAAGTATAATTACAAGAATTCCATAAGTGTAATAATTACATGAAGTTTATGCAGAGTCAATATTTGCATATTTGCATATTCAAGAACTCTGCAATCAGCCCTGGCATGCTGACAATTAACGTCTGGGCCACATCCTGACTGATGACAGTCTATTCTTGCATCATCAATGCTTGGAGTTTATCAGAATTTGTGGGTTTTTGTTTGTGCACCTGCCTCTTGAGGATCGACCACCAAGTTCTTAATGTCTGGGGAGTTTCTTGACCATGGACCCAAACTTTCTACGTTTTGTTCCCCGAGCCACTTAGTTATCACTTTTGCCTTATGGCAAGGTGCTCCATCATGCTGTAAAAGGAATTGGTCATCACCAAACTGTTCTTGGATGGTTGGGAGAAGTTGCTCTCGGAGGATGTGTTGGTACCATTCTTTATTCATGGCTGTGTTCATAGGCAAAATTGAGTCTTCAGCGCGCTGACACCTTCACAACAATTTAACCTCTCTCCTTGAAGTTGTTGGCAGGTAGTTCCTTGCAGGTAACCATGGTTGACAGAGGAAGAACAATGATTTCAAGCACCTCCCTCCTTTTAAAGCTTCCAGTCTGTTAATCTAACTTAATCAGCATGACAGAGTGATCTCCAGCCTTGTCCTCATCAACACTCACTAGTGTCAATGAGACAATCACTGACATGATGGGAGCTGGTCCTTTTGTGGAAGGGCTGAAATGCATTGGAAATGTTTTTTGGGGGGATTAGGTTAATTTTCATGGCAAAGAGGGACTTTGCAATTCATTGAAATTCATCTGATCACTCTTCGTGACATTCTGGAGTATATGGATATTGCCATCCCCAACACTGACCTTGTGAAAATTTGTGTTTGTGACATTCTCAAACTTTCTGTCATTCTCAAACGTATGTCTGGGTGTGCGAATGCGAGAGAGAGAGAGAGAGAGAGAGAGAGAGAGAGAGAGAGAGAGAGAGAGAGAGAGAGAGAGAGAGAGAGAGAGAGTTATGATGACACCACATTTATTTGTGTGAAATAATTTCAGACTTAAACACACTCACTGGTACAGACTTACAGTGTGTGTTGATGCATTCCTCTGCCAGGCTGTGAATATGTGAACTCCACAACATTCAGTCACACATTCTGTTTTGCCTCTTTAAAACTACAGGCTCAGTTCTAGTGTCTGCTGTTATGTTGTCTTCCTCCTCAGGGCAGGCAGGTAGCATATAACAGCTCTCATGTGCCTTTTATGTGTAACACTCACTTTACAAGGCACACATGGGACAAATACATCTGACTTGATCCTGGTAGTATTGTACTGTTTACAAGCACCTCACATGTGTATTGCTAACATGTAAACTGCTCATTGGGTTTGTAATGTTGTGATTGCCCTCTTTTGGTTCAAATTAACTTGCCCTAGTTTAAATACTAACACACACATACACAAAGATACATCGCATTAAACTCTATAATCCATTGAAAGGCAACCTGCTACTTGGGAAAGACAAATGACCTCCCATGTCATGTGTAACACATCTGAATCTGCTAATCCATGACAAATCTTCCCTAACACACCTTCCAGCTGTGCTCTGGCACATTCTATGTAGTACACACTATATGCATGCAAGTACTAGTACATGCTAAATACAAATACTACATACTACATATATAGAGAAATCATCCTACATACGCAAGTGCTACAGACACATTATGCTACAAACACATTCAACATACTACACACATACAGCACAACATAAACAAACATTCTGTACATATTACATAAGGTACTCTATACATACTAAGTATGTATGTATGTATGTATGTATGTATGTATGTATGTATGTATGTATGTATGTATGTATGTATGTATGTATGTATGTATGTATGTATGTATGTATGTATGTATGTACAGCCTTTGATATTTCAAAGATTTCCGATCTCCATTCAGCTAAATCTGTCAGCTCTGTTCTCCAGCCAACTCTGTTGTTTTATGGGAGAAAATATTTTCCCAGAACAAAACTGTGCGAGTCTGTCTGCAGGGTTAAAGTGCTGGGAGGGGAAGACAACATGGAATCCATCTGTGTGTACATTTCTGGGTTTTCTAATTTGTTTACCACTATCCGAAGGTGTGTTTATGTTTTATTTTCAAACTCACATGCACACATAAAGTATGCACACACACACAAACACACACACAAATGCCACAGAGGATCTGTGTGATGTGAAGGCGCCAACATGGTTTACACTCTCTGAGCCAACACAAGGTTTGTTGTACTGTTTTTTTTCCTCAAAAAATGGGTGTGTTGTGCTACTACGCTGACATCGGCTACGTAGATTTGGGGCACCTCTAAACAGTAACGCACTGCAATCGGCTATGCTGGCATCTTACCAGTAACTTTTGAAGTGCTGAGGAGTTTGTTATCGAGCCACAGAAGCCTCGTTCTGACATCTGAACAGAAAATAACTACTACTAGGCGAATTCCCATGCTTGTTGACATGCAAAAATGCTGTTGTCAAAAATGAGGTGTAGTTTGTGTCTTGAAAACAAGACTCATACAAAACAAGACTGATACATCAACCTTGGACCTATATCATTTAATCCCAAAGGTCAGAAAAGTGACGACAGAAAAACAATACTGATTAATTGTGGTATATGAAAAAGATTACTATTGGGCATAGTGTTAGTATTGGGGTTACTATTAGGTCTAAACCGTTTAGGTTTATGGTTAGGCATTATTGCAAGGTTAAGTTTAGGCATTAAAGTTAGTTTACTGATGTTAAGGTTAGGGTATGGTTAGGGTTAGGTCTAGGGCTTTACGGGTTATGCGTTAGGTTAGGTTATGTTTAGGAATACATTTAAGGGGTATTGAGATGATGAAATCTCCTGTTGGCAGAACCAGTACCAGGATATATCCAGTATGTTCAGAAGTTTGATCTAAATATCCTAAGGTACATTACAATTTAGGTGTTTCAAAAATTAGGGACAAACTATTTAAATATGGTGCAATACACTTGATATGTTGTCTGAATAGGATCATTTTTTTTAAAGTGCTGGAGTGAAAATCAGCCCAATTTGACAACAGTTTTCACTTTATCTTGGCCAGGTTGCCGTTTCAAATGAGACATTTTTCTCAACATGCCAACCTGGTTAAATAAAGGTTACATTTAAATAATTATAATTTTTAGTAGTAGCTAATTATGGGAGATTTACCATTGAACAACTGTGTGCTCTTTGTCCACTAGTTCTGTCCACTGAGTCATATCCACCGCATACAGAACATTCTTTGAAGACCTTTTCTCCATGAACTGTTGTAGATAAAAATAAATGCAAAATTCTCTTAAGAATCACCTCCATAACAAACATTCTAGACAGTATTGTGTGCCAAATATTTTTCTAGTGTATTGCAAATGCGTAAAGTAGTAAAGTGACATCATTAATTAAAATACACAAGATGTATGTCTTTGTTTGAAATTAAGATCAATGTTCCACCTAGCATAAGGTATAATGTTCAGGCTAGGCTCAGAGTTATGATTAGGTATAAAGTTTGGTCTAGGCACAACGTTAGCATTAGGTTTAATGTTAGGGCTAGGCACAACGTTAGCATTAGGTTTAATGTTAGGGCTAAGTAAAGAGTTAGGGGATAGGAACATGAAGAGAAAGAGAGAGTGAGAAAATGTGTTTCTTTGTGTGAAATTGAGGAGACCACTTTAATTCTTGTATGCATTGAGTGGCCAATTACTGATAGGAGAAATTCAGTTAATAAACATGTATTGATGTTCTACTCAAGAGAACATGAAGCTATGTTCCATTAAAAACCAGTTGACTTATTAACTACTGTATGCATAGCATTCAGTCATACAGCATTTATTTAAAAAAAATTGTTTCACACATACAAGCTTCTTACGAGAAAATTGGGCTTACATGGCTTAAGGACTTCATTCATGTCCCCTTTCCCAACTCTCGTTCTCTACCATGTCATTGAGATACTTTAGGACATAAGCTCCTTAATGTAGCAGGAATCTAATTTCTGCGATAATGTGAGAATAGGACTTTAGTGGGCCACGGGACAGTGGCCCACTGAATCAATTCCACAAACAAACTGTACATTTTATGAAATTCTGTGATTAAACAGAGAAGATGCAAACAGTTCAGGCAAAGCTGTTTTTGTTTTTGGTACTTTACACTGGTATATATGATATGAGAAACAGAATGGTTTTTGTTGTTGTTTTATCACACAGAGAGTATCGTTATGCTCTCACTTCTTCCTGCACAATAATGTTTAGGACATTTGGCTTGATGAGTTCATAGGCACAGGCAAGCCTGTCTAGTATTAAATTAAACACATGGGCTGCCAAGTGTGGTTGGTATTTCCTAACAAACATGTTACCAAGGCTGACCTGTACACACTGGTAGTTCTGGGTTGTCATTTATGCCTGCGATGTTCTAATTGTACTGGGTTGCCAAGTGGTGTAACAGATGTGGGTTGACAAGTGTGTTTGGTAGCCCTTTAAATCCTGTCTAAGCTGTATATTATGTATTTTACTGTATGTTACTCAGTCCAGATATTATATGGATCAGTGGAGGCTGGTGAACCTTTTTGAGGAGGATGGGCTCATATAAATGTTTGGACTGGAGTAAATGGAATGATACCTCACACTGGATTTAATGTGTTTATCTCCATTTACTCCATTCCAGACATTAACATAAGCCCTTCCTCCTCATTTGAGTTTCACCAGCCTCCACTGATATGGTTTGGGGTTATTCATGCAGACTGTTAGAATGAATCCAGTTTAGTAGGGAAGGATCTGGGTGTTTGGTCCAGTACAGCGTCCTGGCAAATACACATTGTGGGAAAGCGTCCTAGTGAAGTGTCCATCACACTAATTAGGCCTAACACCAAATGCCAAACTTACTTTACTATAGACCCTTCAAAGGTCATTGTAGTCTGATGAGAGCATGTTCACTAAGGGTTATGGAGAGAAGTGGCCAATACAGAAAAACAAAGTAAGAGCAAGCCATAATGACAGTTGACAAAGGTCAGTACACTTCTAGTGTTTTTTTTCTGTTTTATTTTACGTTTTTCATTTAGCAAATTGTCTGACCACAGTGTTCTGTTTTGGATTCTGGAACTGTTCTATAGAGTGTACAAACGTGCGTGGGTCACCCAAAAAGAGTGAAATTTGACAGTTAGATAAAAAACATGCTTGTTCTTTTGTCATAATATTATGATGAAATGTATGGGAAATGCCCACTGAGATCATAGGCTACAAACCATCTAAGAGGAAGGAGAGATAGGATAGGACAACGGCAGACTGAAGACTTGGCTGGTAGTCAGTTAAAAACATCAGAGGTGGATAGAAGAACCTGGTGGAAGAGAGGAACCGTGAAAGAAGAGTGAATCACAGGGCTACAGCACCAACACACCTCTGGCATTTATTAAAGGCCATTCTCTCATAGAAACAATATTGTATTCCTTTATGAATGCACATGAGATGCTTTTGATGAATATAAATAATAAAGTTGAGAGAAGCAGGAGACAGAGGCATTTCGCCAAGCCTGACCTGAGTGTATGAGGTGTGATGTCTGATTGAATATGTGTATTTTATTACTTTTCTGGTCCTTCCTCAGCCTGCACTGTCTGGCTCCCCTCTCAACCAGCCTGCCAAGTGGAAGAGATTCAATATCTTTATACTGATGGGATTCCCTCTGGAAGAATGATCACACACGCACACAGTCACGGCAAAGATGTGCACCCTATACACACATGCTCTCACACTCAAAAACACACACTCTTGGCAAGGGCTCTCCCAGTAGTTGAGTGGGTTCATATTTCACTAGTGTAGCTGGGAGGGACAGAGTGGACAAATGAAGAGCACATGGAGCGAACCAAGAAGATTTAGCACTGCTCTCTGTCTCCCCCACCTGGCCAATACTGCAACTGTACTGTGTGTTACTGCATGATACTACAACTTCACGTTTGTTACATTCTGATACTGCAACCGTATAGTATGTTACTGTCTGATACTACAACGTCACAGTACGTTACATTCTGATACTGCAACTGTATAGTATGTTACTGTCTGATACTGCAACTGTTGTATCAAACCACATGATGTTAATGGGTATCCAAAAAAACTGGTTCAAGGTATATTTCAATATTCAAACTGGCCTATACATAAAAGGTTCTTTAGTATTTGGATGTTGTAGTCTAAGGATTAAACCAACTGGTATATTCTGTATGAGGTGTCTATGATTATTACTGTCTGTGAGTAAAAGTGTGTTATACTCTGCAGCTTGTGTTAGATGTAGTTTCCAAAATATAAACGTTTTATTTATTAATTGGTAATGTACAAAATGTCGATCCTTTCTAGATCTCTATCTGCTGTACATTTTAAAATGGGATCTAATGAGTTAAGAGATAAACTCTGTGAGGAGAATATATTTGCTATTCCATATTAGTAGGATATAATCTATAGGTTATATATTTTCCAAAAAACAACGTGATGGTGATGTGGATTTTAAAAAAACTTCAAAAATATAAATTTATTCCCAGTGCCCCATGAATAGATTGGCATAGGTAGGGGCAAAAGCAGCACCCATCACCATAAACATGAAAACGCATTCAAATGATAGGAGAGCTACTGTAAGATTATTCATGGGGTAATAGCCCTGTCTTGCCCCAGCCTGCCACGGCTGCTACAGGCCGGTTGAATTCCACTGGAATTCCACACCCAGCGTGAATAGTTAATCTGTCCAATAAAATGATAAATTGTTTTCAAAAACGCGAAAGATTTAGGTGGTAATTATATAAGCTTAAATGTGCTGTCAGGGGCGTTGGATTGGGGTTAAAACCAATACTGATTACCTGGGCCCAAGGGGAAAGAGGGCCCTTGAAAAGTCTGGAATATATTTTATATATATATAACATGGGGAAAATCATTACTGCCTATGCATAGGGCCCAGGAGCTTGTGCTACGCCCCTGTGTGCTGTATAAGTGGGTATGTGATCTAACTGTATATAATTTTTCTTCATTTTTTAACTTAATTGTACTTTAGCGTTACATACGGTAATTGTCCAGTTTGTATAGTTTGATTTGCCTATTGGAGGTCTTTTCTCAATTAGGCCTACTCAATAAAGACAAACAAGTATAGTTTTTCTGGATGAATGCCAATATTTGATATTTGACATTATGTTGTTATTTATCTAGTCACTAGGTGATTACGTTCACCAGTGAGCCTGAAAGCATCACTTTAATAACATATAGGCATGTTTGAATATTGAAATACATGTTGAATGAACCACAATTTATTTTTCATATCCCACTTTGGAAATAGCTTGTCTATAACAACACTACAGAACAAAAATAATGACTGTAGTTATCTTGTGTAAAAAACATGCCATATAGCGCGCCACCGGTATAATGCGCAGGGGGGGTGCATAATAACGCGCTCAATACGGTACTAGACAGTAGGTTATAGAAGTACAGAAAAATTCTACTATTCTGTTTTCAGCAAGTCTTGGCACTGTGTTTTGAAGGCAAACCCACCACCTGCTTACCACTCCTTAGCTCCAAGGCAAAGATTGGGACATTCTACTTTCCCCAAATCCAACAGTTTGAGGTTTTGGGACTTTGGTTTTCATTCCCCCTTTAAATTCCAACCCTCCTGAATCATTCATCCAGGGTTCTTGTAGAATGACAGAATGTTCTAGACTGGGTAACTGCTCCCTATACCCCATTTTAATCAACTGTTTCCATACCCATAATGCATTTCTACAGATGAGACGTGGTGCGAATTCTACAACCTTCAGGTGTTGCCATGGATACTTTGTTTTGTGGGTTAGGTTGGAACGTGTCAGTGTAGGGATGGATGACAGTCACATAAATACACAATTAATGTGCACCCAAGCTAATATTCCCTGTGTGTGTGTGTGTGTGTGTGTGTGTGTGTGTGTGTGTGTGTGTGTGCGTGCGTGCGTGCGTGCGTGCGTGCGTGCGTGCGTGCGTGCGTGTGTGTGTGTGTGCGTGCATGCATGTGTAAAATTCCTGATCCATATTGGGTGAAAACATTTTCTAATTTAATGTGGACATTGTCATGTTTTTCCATTCTTACACACATACATTGGTGCTTGTATCATTCAGTGGGATCTAAACAAATTAATATCAGCTTGAATTATAGATGAGGAGTTAAGGTATAGGAAACTTCCCAATGACACACACATACACACGTGCAAACACACACAATTACGCACAAACCTGTATTTTTTGGTAATGAAAGTACCTTTCTCTAACATTTAGATTTTATGTATTTTCCCTCCATTTTACATGTGAGCCGTGAATTAAAACGTCAATATTTACTATTCGTTTCTATACACGTTATGCTACACTATAAAAATAATAAGACTGAAAACTTCATAAATATCTAATGAAACCATGAAAGAATTCTAGTTGAGATCTGTTTTTTTTTAGTGTTTGAATGTAAACCCCAATATAGAAAATGTTATTATTTGTTTTTAACAAAACGGTACTCTGTCGTTCATTCAGTCTCAATACTGTTGTTTTTAAGAGTGTTGCAAAAATCCTTCATGGGGTGTCAGTTCATGTTGAAGGCATTATTATGCAAAATCCTGGTAAAATTTAGTACAACTGTGCCATTAAAGGGGATGGGTTCTGGCACAAGGTAATTACGATCCTTGAGGCATTCAAAACAATTGACCAAAAAAAATATTTATGAACTTACCCACTACTTCTGAACTGAACGCATTTTATTTCTTGCATTACAGATGATGGTTATGCTTTTAAGAAATGTAAATGCTTTATAGTTTATAGTCTAATAGAGTAGATTGATGATAAAAGCCTATTTAGTATGGAAATACACCTCCATTTAAATGCTTAATTTAGACAAAATAATGATTTCACTCAAACAAACAGCCCACATATAATTAAGGATAATGATGCAAGTTGTTGCAATGGTTTTTAATTTAATGTAATCAAAAACTTCAAGAACAAATCCCACTACGCTCACTTTGTTGAAGATCTTCAAAATGATAACCAGCAATGTCAGGGGGGCACATGGCAAATTGTATTGACAGGACAGGAGGAAGCAGGAGCCAGGTAGGGGGAGAAAGAGAGCAGGGGAACAAATAGTCGACAGAGCCGGGGCTCGAACCCTCGTCGCCAGGGGGCATGTGTAGACTGGATTTGGGAGTTTAGAGCGCTACACCAACTGCGGCACAAACAAACCCATTCTTAAGGTACATAAATGTTACTATAACCTCTATCTAATATCTTAAAGGCACCAGCTCATTGAATGAAATACATCCAAGATTCCTCAACATGTGAGCTACTGAAAAGCCTTTGTACATCACTTGTCTGAGATTAAAGGGAGCACCGGAGTCTGCCACCTGCCATGTATGTCTGATAGCTTCCAGCCTTCAAATGGCTCAGTGGTTAGGGAGTCAGACTTGTAGTGGGAAGGTGGCCGGTTTGAACCCCAACTGTGCAAGACGGCGTTGTGTCCTTGAGCAAGGCACTTTGTCTCTCCAGTGGCATGTGTCTGTATTCACTGTAAGTTGCTCTGGATAAAAGCAACTGCTTAATGACTCAAATGTAAATGTTAGCTTGTATTTGTGTATGTCAACACAAGAGGAAGGTGGCAGTTTGTTCAAGAGAGCTTTATAAACAGAAGGCATGCAATCCATCAATACAGTAGACTTCAAAGACAGCCAGTCTACCTTCTGGCACATTGCAGTATTATTATTATTATTGTTCTTATCATCTTCTCTTTCATTCCCTCTCTTTTTCTGACTTTCCCACTAACTGACTCTGTTTATCTCTCAGCTTTGATAGTCCAGTTCTGAGATCCATCTTAGCCATGAATGGTGACCTCAGACACAGACAAATATCGAGCCAGAAACCACAAATTTTTACAGTTGTGGAGCATTTAAAGCCAGTGCATCTGAGCAAAAGTGTGTGTATGTATAGCAGTTTAGAGTTTCAAGAGGGAGCTGGTGGGGTCTTCTCCCAGGAGAGTCACAGAGTGGACTGCAAGACATCAAGCAGTGCAGCAAATAGAGAAGTGGTAGAGGCCAGCCATCACAGAGAGAGAAAGTGACTACCCATACGGTGACACACACTGACACATGGTTTCAACCCCATACGCCGGTCCCATTAGGGAGACACGGCAGACACAGAGCCTTCCTGGCATCACCGGGGCACAGCATCACTCTGGGTGGTGTGGTGTGGCCCACCAACACGATGATACACAATGAATATTATACACATGCAAACCTATATAAATACATATCCGGACACACACACACTGATGTAGTATCATGGCAAGAACAGAAAAGCTTTTGTATTCTTGGACGTAATACAGGGAGACGTTTGCTTTGGCCCTGTTCTAAAGCTTGCTGTATTAAATATAACTCCAGGCTGTGTGTGTGTATGACCCAGTTATTTCAGCTACACAGTTACAGCATTAGCAGACGAGAGAATAAAGAGAGGGAGAGAAACAGGGAGAGAGAGTGTCCTTTGATAGTGCCGTGTTTCTGGTTGTCAGCCATTCCACTAGTGATAATGATGTAAGAAATATCAGTGTCCTTCTGGTAGAACAGTTTAGAACCTCTTAACCCAGCTACCTGTTCACTAGACAATAAACATTAGATTCTACCATTTTGCATACTGGATTTGTGTTATTGATTTATTTATTCAAATGGATACATAATCCATTAGAACACAAGACAATACGAGTTTGTATGTTTGTTTTGTTATTTATGCTTTTATGGTAAAATTAGGCTGCATTAAATGTGACTCAGCATTCCTAACACTGTGCTGAGGTGCTTATCCTCTCTTCTTACTTTGCATATTTGGAAGTCAACCCAGGGACAATACTCTGTTTGTACAAGACTAGTACAAGAGTCAGGGACTATACAGTGCTACTACATGTGTCAGGGACTATACAGTGCTACTACAAGAGTCAGGGACTATATGGTGCTAGTACAAGACTCGGGGATTATACGGTGCTAGTACAAAAGTCAGGGACTATACACTCTCTAGCTGAGGCACACCAATGTAATTTAAACACAAATGAAATACTGTATCCTTGGTGGTCTAGAAAAGGACACATATGTTTATGAAGCCCAACTTTACATTCTGTATTTTATATACTAACAAAATGTGGGACAAGGTTTATATTGAAGTATCCCTAAAGGAGAAAGTAAGAAATACCAGAGACTGAATCAGAATCTGTTTACGAGTCGTTGATCTCTGCTAGTTTAGTCCTATTAGTAGTATGGGCGAGGAGGTTTGTGTAAAGTGTGGGAATCTAAGGTCTGGAAGTTGTGTAGTTTGGGAAAGATCTGGGAATAGTGTTGTATTGGGAAGCTTTGGGAATAGAAATATGTAGTAAAATGAAACCAATGCTGGCTCGGCTGCAGAATTATCTCTGTGTTTGAAGTGCCAGAGTGTGTTTTGGATTTTTGGAACTTAACTAGAAACACATTTCCCTCCTGCACTAACTCACAGACTGGTGAGTTCAGCCTACCCCCAACACACACACACACACGTATACACACCCATTCACATTAATCTATTTACACACACATATGTGCTTACAGAGACACAGACAAGTACACACCCTCACGCACCCTCAAACACACACATACAAACCAAACAGATCTGGTCAGTCAGAGGTTTCTAGACATTCCTGGCTGTTCTGTGACCCTCCATGTCTTGAGTACCACTATAAAACTTACAGAACAAAATATAAACCATGGTCAAAACGGATGGAGAACTTTTAAATCCTTCACAAAGGGTGAGGTGCTTTAGTCTTCCACATATAATCTCTCTCTCAGACACACACACACACACACACACACAAGCACCACTACTAAAGTTGGTCTACACACATGCATGCACACAAAACAAGGGACAGAGACAACGAATGACAGAGAGAAAAGAATATGAATGTGTATTGACACACCTTTGCCATCTGTTGATTGTGTATGGAGAAGCTGCTATTGAAATCCAGAAGAGAAGTCATTTCAGCAAGGCTGTGGTTTGTTAGACCATTGGAGGTGCAGATAGGGATGGAGGATGATGGCCATAAAATGCAAAATCAGGACTGAAGGCCCCAACATCTGATGCTAAAGGAAACTGAAACATCAGATTCTAAAGGGAACTTAAATATCTGATACTAAATGTAACTTAAATGTCTGATGATAAGGAAAACTGAAACAATTGATGCTAAAATGGAATTCAAGAATCTGATACTAAAGAGATCTTAAACATCTGATGCTAAAGGGAACTGAAACCTCTGATGCTAATGGAAACTGAAACATCTGATGCTAAAGGGAACTGAAACATCTGATGCTAAAGGAAACTGAAACATCTGATTCTTAAGGGAAATTAAACATCTGACGCTAAAGAGAACTGAAACATCTGATGCTAAAAGGAAATGAAACATCAGATGCTAAAGGGAACTGAAACACCTGACTCTTAAGAGAACTTAAACATCTGATGTTTAATGTAACTTAAATGTCTGATGATAAAGAGAACTGAAACAACTGATGGTAAAATGGAATTTAAGAATCTGATGCTAAAGGGAAATGAAACATCTGATGCTAAAAGGAAATGAATAATCTGATTCTAAAGGGAGCTTAAACATCTGATGCTTAATAAGACTTAAATGTCTGATAATAAAGAGAACTGAAACAACTTATGCTAAAATGGAATTTAGAATCTGATACTAAAGTGAATTCAAACATCTGATGCTAAAGGGAACTGAAGCATCTGATGCTAAATTAAACTTAAACATCTGATGCTAAAGGGAACTGAAACATTGATGCTAAAGGGATTAAAACATCTGATGCAAAGGGGAACTTAAACAGCTGATGCAAAAGGGAACTGAAACATTGATGCTAAAGGGAATTTACAAATCTGATATTAAATGGAACTTAAATGTTTGATGCTAAAGGGAACTGAAACATCAGATGCTAAAGGGAACTGAAACATCTGATGTAAAAGAGAACTGAAACATCTGATGCTAAAGAGAACTTAAATATCTGATGCTAATGGGAACTGAAACATCTGATGCTAAAGGGAACTGAAACATCTGATGCTAAAGGGAACTGAAACATCTGATGCTAAAGGGAACTGAAACATCTGATGCTAAAGGGAACTGAAACATCTGATGTAAAAGAGAACTGAAACATCTGATGCTAAAGAGAACTGAAACATCTGATGCTAAAGGGAACTAAAACATCTGATGCTAAAGGGAACTGAAACATCTGATGCTAAGGGAACTGAAACATCTGATAATAAAGGGAACTTAAACAGCTGATGCTAAAGAGAACTGAAACATCTGATGCTAAATGGAACTTAAATATCTGTTAAATAAGGAAACTGAAATAAATTATGCTAAAATGAAATTTAGGAAACTGATGCTAAAGGGAACTGAAGCATCTGATGCTAAAGGGAACTGAAACATTGGATGCTAAAGGGAACTGAAACACCTGATGCTAAAGGGAAATTAAACATCTGATGCTAAAGGGAAGTTAATCATCTGATTCTAAAGGGAACTTGAACATCTGATGATAAATTCAACTTAAATATCTGATGATAAAGAAACCTGAAACAACTGACGTTAAAATGGAATTTAGGAATCTGATGCTAAAGGGAACTTAAACAAAGCAAAGTGAATTTGTGATTTTATGACTTGTTGCTATCTTCGATGTTTGAACAGAATAGGATTTTGGGTATATCCACCTCACAGGAAAATATCATTTAAAAAGATGTGTGTAGTATCATACATGTATAGTGACTAGATTAATTGATTGTGTGTGTGTTTGCTCACTGCATGTGTATTCATGTGCTTGTGCACTGATGATGTGTGTGTATGTGCAAAGCCTGGGCAGAATCAGAGTTAAAGCATCTCCATCTTGCTTTAATTAACTCTTCAGTACTGTTTATATCACATCCACCAATATAGCTTACCTCTAACCAACTGCCTAACCCCATCTCCTCCTCCCCCACCACAGGCCACACAACTTCCCCTACCCTCTTCCCCAGCCTCTCCCTACATGCCTACCTCCACCCTCAGACCACTTCTCTAAGGGTTTTATTGTCATCCAGCCTATAATAAATGAATCAGGTAAATATCTGTACACCTGTGTATATTCCTTGTCTCTCTCTTTATTCTAAGTCATTGGATTACTAACAGTGAATCATGGGTTCTTCTATTCAAACATGCCCCCCCAACTTGTCGTTCCCTCCTTTCCCCTTCACATTTTCTCTATCTTCCCCAGCCCTTAATCTTTGCCTTGCTTTATATTTCCCTACCTCTCTTGTCTTTGCTAAACAAAGCATCCTTGTGATAGCTCGTGGATAGATATGTATTGAGAGAGAGAGAGAGAGAGAGAGAGAGAGAGAGAGAGAGAGAGAGAGAGAGAGAGAGAGAGAGAGAGA